>SNQJ01S0156303.1:0-20164 GCA_010110895.2 Picea sitchensis | reverse complement strand
TGAGTTTCTTTCTGGAAGTAAGACCTCTTTCTTCCTCCTTTAGTATGAGTAGCTAGGGCTTGATCTTCATCTCTTGATAGTAATGCTTCTCGGTTAGCTACTCTTGCTTCTTCTTGAACACATTCTTCCCAAAGACTGTCAAATTTTAATTTCTCCTTTAGGGCACAAACAGTTTGGATGAATGCATCCCAAGGTATTGTGAGACCATTAAGGGTTGTCATTATAAGTTCATATTCATCTAGAGTATCACCAATTGCTTCAAGCTGTTCTTTGAATTGTGATATTCTAGAGAAATATTCTTGAATTGTTTCTCCTTTCTGCATCGTTGTACTTTTGAGTTGAGTTCTTAGATTCATCTTCTGATTGATGTTCTTTCCTTCATACAATCTGGTTAGGGCATCAAACATTTCTTTTGGAGTCTTCTTTGAAGCCACTTGAGCAATCAAGTGATCTTTAATAGAATCTGCAATGATTCTCTTGGTCCTAACTATGTCCTTTTGGTGTTTTTCTTTAGCTGCAACATCGGTAGGATCTGGTACATCTTCTTTAATGAACCTTGCTAGGTCATTCTCTTCAAGAATGAGTGAAATCCTATACTTCCAGGCATGAAAGTTTTCCACACCTTCTAGCTTGTCAACAAGCTTAGTGCTTGCAAACATCTTTACCTAGAGCTAGGAAAATGACCAAAAATTTAAAATGCTCAGAATTTAATTTTGAACTTACCAGGAGGTGCGCTTGGATGAGGCGAATAGCCTGGTGTAGTTAGATTTCAGAAGATCCAAAATTTTCCCCTTCAAACTTGACCAACGAAATTATGGACTGGTACTAGTTCTGGTTTCCTGGTTTTCTGGTGCTTTTGGTTTTCTGGTACCAGTGAAAACTAGGGTTTCTTTTTCCGAGAGTTCTATCCATTGAAAAAGTGCGCTAAATGTCCCAAAGAGTTCCCTAGGCTAGGGCGCACTACCTTGATGAGTTTTAGGCTGAAATTCCTCTTCAATAGAAAACCTTAATTTTCTTGTACATCAACAATGACGTTTTTCTTTATCCAGTGAAATATTCTCTCTTCAGTTTATCTCTGATACCATGTTAAGGTTTAAGATATTATTAGGTTTCTTTTCAATTTACTAGATAACCATAGCATAGATAGGATCATAGAGAGAAAAACAATCACAAGATACACAACATTTATCCTGGGAAACCCTCATGGGGGAGAAAACCCATCAAAAACTTCCTTAATATAGATAGCCAAGACAATGCCAAGACAATAAACCAAACACTAGAGAATATCCTCCACTGAGCAATGCGCCTCTCTCTTCCTTCTTCTCCCAACCACAGCTACCAAACTTATGCACTGAGTGAGAGAATGAGTGAGTGATCAAATGAGGCGTTGGATTCCTTTATTTATACAAACTGCCAGGTGTTGGAAATGTGTCTCTTCACTAGGAAGGGCCGACTTGTCTTCTTAGTGGTTAAAACCACTTTGATTAGCCTGGGGGACGACTTCTTAATTTTCATAATATATTTAGAGTTTGACCAATCCACAAAGGGGGATTTGGTCAATTACAATGCCCGACATGATCAATCCACAAAAGGGGTTTGATCTAATGAATAATAACTCAATAATAAATAGAGTATTCTTTGTAGTTACAATATCTGAACATAAAGATACCATGAAATGGTGCAACTTCCATAAGAGTCCCTGGCATAACACTGTTGATTTCCGCTCAAAGTAGTAATTGGTGGCTGATGTGAAAGCCTCTGAATTAGATGTGGGTTCCAAATCTGAGTCAAAACTAGAAAAGGGGAGATAGATCATTGGCACAGAACCCAATGACACCGTTGCTACCACCAAGATCCAACTTAGTGAACCTGATGAGCCAGAGGAAAGCAAGCGCCTCTTTCATTCACATATATGGGTGAAAGGCACTCCACTGCACTTCATCGTTGATAAAGATAGCCAGAATAACCTCATATCAGTAGAGGTTGTAAATTGTCTAGCCCTACCGACAATTTCACACCCACAACCCTACACCATCGGATGGCTCCATCAAGGAAGCGATCTTCGCGTCAGCCAACAGTTCCACCTATTGTACGACATCAAGCCATTCAAAGATGAGATATTGTGTGATGCTATTTTGGGCCAACCTTATTTATGGAAATGTCATGCTGTATATGAGTCTAGGCCTTGTAGTGTTTTTATTACTTTGAATAGAAAATTGTATAGGATACCTGAGGTAGTCCCACCTAGTGCTATTTCCTTGATATCTTCCAAGCAATGTAGGAAGGTCATTTCTTAGACCGAGAAGTTTTTCCTTTTAGTGATTCGCTCTTAGAGTAAGATAAAGGTTGCAACCACATCCATGTCCTCTGCAAATAACCTCTCCATGCAACAAAATCAAGTGGATAAGGTCGTGGAAGAATAAGTACAAAGACATTTTCTCATCACCTACTGAGGTATCTCTGCACTGTCGGGTCAAGCATCCCATCGATATGACCCCCGATGCATCTCTACCCAATGGGCTAGTCTATCGCCGCTCTCTACTAGAAAATGAGGAGATCAAGCGTCAGATCCAAGAACTGCTCCACAAGGGGCACATACTATCCAAATCATCACCTTGTGGAAGCCCAATCATGCTAGTGTAGAAGAAAGACGGGACTTGACGACTCCAAATTGATTACCGATACCTAAATAAAATCACAGTCAAGAACTGATACCTGATTATTTGAATCAAATATATCCTTGATCAAATCAAGGGTGCCAAATACTTCAGTAAGATTGATTTGAAGTCTGGATACCATCAGGTCCCAATAGAGCAAACAAATGTATGGAAAACTGCCTTCAGGTGAAAAGGTCTTTTTGAATGGCTAGTCATGCCCTTTGGTTTGAGAAATGCCCCAACAACTTTCATGAGGATGATGGACAATATATTGTGACATTTCACTAATTATTTTGTGGTGGTGTATCTAGATGGCATCCTCATCTACAACAAGACTTGGGCAGAACACTTGCAGTATATTCAGTAGGTTCTACACACTCTGTGACAACACAAGCTATATGCCAACTTGGAAAAATGCTCCTTCGGCATGGACATAGTCCAATACCTAGGCTACATTGTTGATGCACATGGTGTGCATGTTGATCTAGCCAAGATCCAAGTCATCCGTGACTGACCAGCCCCAACCACACTCACTGAGATTCACAGCTTATTAGGCCTTGCCAATTTCTATTGCAGGTTCATGTTGGGATGATCCCATATTTCATGGGCCCTCAGCCAAATAACCAGGGGTGGTGGTAAGGAAAAAATTGTGTGGGGCTTGTATCAATAGAAAGCGTTTGATGATCTGAAGCAATGCTTGTGATCAAACTTAGTACTTTCATTACTTGACCTGCAACATCCCTTTGAGATCGAGACAAATAATTTAGACTATGCTGTGGGTGCAATCCTCACTCAGCACGACCACCCCATGGCCTATGATAGTGAGACACTGTCAGATGTCGTCAACAAGTACCCTACTTACAACAAATAAATGTAATCCAATGTGTAAGCATGTCGCCAGTGGAGGCATTACATTCTCGGGAAGGAGACATTCATCCACACTGATCATAAGCTGTTGTAGTTCATGTAGACACAAGGAAAATTGCATAATGACTGCCATCAGAAGTGGTCCACATATTTGCAAAAGTTCCACCTCAACATCAAGTATAAAACATGAAGTACCAACCGATTCGCTAATTTCCTCATTCGACCTCCAGTCGTGACACTCACCACAGTGCTATACTCTTGTGTCCATGAGACCTCTGAATGGCCCCACATCTATGAGACAGATATTGACTTCGCCAACACCTACCAGATGTTGGGCGCAAACATAATTGTCACTAATTTCCATCTTCAGGATGGGATGCTATGCCATCTGAGACATCTTTGTGTTCCATCAAGTGGGCGAGCGAAGCTAATTTGGGAATCCCACTACAGTCATGTGGCATGACACTTCGACGTGGAAAAGACAATGGAAGTGATGGAGTGACATTTCTACTGGCCAAAACTTCGACAAGATGTCAACAAGTATATGATGTCTTGCACTCCCTGCGTTATTGCCAAACTGCCCACTAAGAAACAAGGACTGCACACTCCTTTTCCTACTCCTGACAGGCCCTAGGAACCCATCTCAATGGACTACATGTCGATCCTTTTGTCCACCAAGTGGGAAAATGACTGTGTTTTTGTGGTTGTTGACCGCTTTTCCAAGATGATGATTATGGCCGCCTGTAAGAAGAGCATCACAACGGAGGCCACTACCAATATATTCTTTGAACGAGTGTGGGTACACTTTGAGATCTAATAAACCATTATCTCAAATCGAGATAGATGGTTTCTCAACACATTCTGGTCAAGCCTTTGGTCACCGCTGGACACCAAGCTCACCAAATCCACTACCTTCCACCCCCAGACGAATGGCCGAATGAAGGTCATCAAATGAATGATCGTGCACATCCCGCACATGTACAATTCCAAGTACCCCCGCACCTGGGATGAGAGTCTTCCCTATGTTCATCACAACTACAATAGAGCCATACATAGCTCAACCAGACACAACCCCTTTCAGGTGGGTTTGGGATTTCAACCATTAGGTCCCATGGATGTTGTGCTACCCCTTGCGGCCACCCAGGTAGACTCATCACATGCTCCAATTGAAGCTGACAAAGACACTCGGTTCATTAAGCGTATCCAACAAATCCTCCAACATGTTCATGATATTTTACATAAGTCCAATGCCAAGTACAAGTAGCGCCATGATCAAGACCGGGTGCCACACCAGTTTTAGGTGGGAGACAAAGTTTGGTTGCACTTGCAGAAAGAACGCCTTGCAGGGCCTCATCAGAAGCTTCATCCACTCTGTTATGGACCTTACACAATCATCAAGGTTGTGGGTGACAACGCTTGCACCCAATGTTCAATGTGGACCTCCTTCGGCGTTATTTTTCACCATTATTGGATACCTCAGAGATAGCAGAACAATGGACACCAACAGAGCTCAACCTTGACTTCATGGAACATGCATCCACTAGTCATATCATGGAAACATAGGTCAAGGGGACTCACCAACAAAGGATCCAACTTTATCGGGTTGTCAAAGAAGACTCTTGCACCAAGGCAAGTGGCTCACCTGAGGCCAAATTCAACAAAATTTTCCTCATCTGATGGGGGAACTCAATACAATGGAGACAATTACTTCCTAAGGGGGGAGGATTGATCCAGGAGGATCTCGATGGCTACCCACCTATTCCAACTGGCTTAAAACATTTTTTTGGCAACTTACTATTTTTAGGAGTTTTTCGGGTCCCAAACTTCCGGAGCCATTTTGAGGGTCTAAACGACGTTTTTTCATGACCATGCACTTCATTGATAATCAAAGGCTCTAATTGATCCCTCTAAATGAATATTCTCGTCAAGATCTTTCCAACGAGCTATCGTGCGTCCTAAACGAAGATCGTATGCAAAAGTTACGACCTCTGGAAGTTGATGTACTAACTTACCCCAATGAGGCCCACATGACTTTTGGCGCTTCGTCTCATAGGGTTAGGTTTTTGGATGTCTATGGTTTTGGAATTCATGTTTATTGTAAAAATGCCTTCAAAACCTCATTGTACTCATCTTCTTTAGAATGAGCGTAGCCATCACATCTCTTCTTAGAGATAAGAACAAAGTTACCAACTTAACGAGAATTGTGACCTCAAAATGAGAACTCTAGCCCTTAAAACCAATATTTTTGTATAAAAAACATGAAAATCAACCCCCAAATAAAAAAAGTGGTGCTACCAGTAGCACCATTTTTTTTAAATGGGGTCAAAATTACAACATTTTTCAAACATGGCCTTCAAAACTCAGACAATAGCTTAGAAAAACCTTGAAATCAACACCTAAATAAAAAAATGATGCTACGTAAAACAAAATGTTTTTTCCTAAACATGAAAATCATAGCTCATTACGACCTAATTGAAATTGTGACATTGACAACAAATCTCTACGTAAATAAACAACCCAAAATTAGACACCAAATGGTCACTTGAAAATTTATTTACAATTTTTTTTTTTAAATTTACATTAAAAAATAAATAAATAGAAAGGACAAAATCTTCAAAAATTAAAATAAAAGACAAAAAATTAAAAAATACATATTTTAAAAACAATATTTAAATGAAAACAAAACAATTTTAATAAAATCAATAACAAATGAATAAAAATAAATTTTTAAAACCCATTTTAAAATAAACTTCTAAGCATATTTAAAAAAATAGAAAACCAAAATTAAAAAAAAAAAATTTAAAAACAATTTTACAATACAAAACCTATCAATTTTAATTGAAACTAATGTAAAAAAATAAAAAAAACAAATATAAACAAATTTAAAAACATTTAAAACAAAAAAAATTAAAATACAATTTTGCAATTGAAATCACATAAAATCTTAATTAAAATTAAAACCGAAAAAAATTAAAAAAAATTACAAACCTACATATTATTGGGGTGTTGTGGGGGGTGATGTTCGACATCACCCCAACCCCCACAGGCTAAGCCCTGGTCCCATGGGGGCTGGGGCGATGCTCAACATCGGCCTCACGACACCCATGGCACCCAACCAAACCGTGAGGGTTGGTTGGGCACCATGGGTGTCATGGGGGCAATGTTGAGCATTGGCCCAACCCCCATGGGCTAAGTCCTAGCCTCGTGGGATTAGGGCTTAGCTCGTTAGGGCTGGGGTGATGCCTGACATCACCCGCCACGACACCCATGATGCCCAACTAACCCACACATGGGCTGGTTGAGCGCCGTGGGTGCCGTGGGGGGTGATGCAGGGCATCACCCCAACCCCCAAGGGACAAGCCTTGGTCCCACGGGGCCAGGGCTTAGCCCGTGGCATGCGATACCATGTTCTTAACTAATAACCCACACGTAGGTACGGTTGGTAGGTATAGTGCGTGGGGGGTGATACGGAACATCACTAACCAGGACAAACCTTGGTCCCCGCGGAGACTTCGGGGCTGCTTGAGTGAAGCTGAGGGGTGATGCGGAAACATCACCCATGGCCTCAATCAACTGTGCATATATATATATATATATATATATATTAATTTGTTTGTTTTATAAAATTTTACATATTTTAAAGTTTTTTTTAATAAAAAAAGTTAATTTACTTTGTAATTTTATGTTTTTTTTTTAGTTTGGAGTATTTTAATTTGTTTTTTTATGTATATATTTTTAATTGTTTTTGTTATTTTAAACATTTCTAAAGTTTTGGGCCATAAATTTGTTTTATCATTTTTTTAATAAAAAAAAAAAAAAAATATATATTTGTTTTATTTTTTTGGCATTTTTTTTCTTCTTTGCTAGTTTTTAAGTTTTTTCTTTAATTTTTTTATTATTATTTAATTTTGCTTTTTAATGTGTTTTTTTTTTTTAATTTTAATTCTTTTATTTTCTTAGTTTCTTTTTTAATTTTTTATTTTATAAAAAAATATTGAATTATCTTTTTAATTTTTTATTTATAAAAAAATATTGAATTATATTTTTTTGCTAAATATTTAAAAATAGTGTTATTTAACTACAATTTTTTTTTCTATGTATTGAAGTAAATGCAAACAAAGTGTTAAAAATGGTGTTTTACACTATATTTTAAAAGTATGGAACAATAAATTAATTAAGGAGACACAATTATATGAAAAATCGTAACTTCAAAAAAGTAAATGGTAAAAAATATTTTTTAGATTGAAAGAAGCATGGAAAAATGACTAAAAACACCATTGAATAAAAAAAAAATTAGAAAAATTTGAAAACAGATGAAAAATAAGCATTGAAAAAATTGCCTCCCCCCAAAAAAACAAGATCTCTGTAGAGTTCTTGTTAAGTTGATAACTATGTTTAAGCTGCCACTATTCTAGCAAGGTTGTTTTTAGTCTGCATTTTACAATTTTTAGCACATTTCTTATTTAATAGAAGTCAAGTTTTACTGTATCTCTGTTATTGTTCAATGTGTCTCTGTGTTAATATTATAAATCTATGTTTTCATTTCGTTCTGCTCATAAATCCGGATCACTCCCAAACTCTTCTATTCACCCTATATGGACCATAGAAACGAGTTTTGAGTTTTTCCATGCCAATTTTCTTGATGAATGTCTGTCGATATGGATATAGTCTCAAATAGACCAAGTCTCCCACCTCAAAACTGCGCTCCACCCTGTTTTTGTCTGCATAGATCTTTTGCTGGTTTTGAGCCCTCTACAAATGATCCTTAAGCTCCTTAAGAATTTCGTGACTCTCCTGGATCCAATCCTTAACCATAGGAGCCCTTCTGTCCCCAAGTGCAATCTCCATGAAGGCGAGTGAATCATATCTGTATAGTGCTCTGAAAGGTGTCATGTCAATGGACCTGTGATGGGTAGTGTTATAACAATACTCCCCTAAATGCAACCATTTAACCCAATCTCTTTGATGACCTGCCACATAATTCCTGAGATAGTCTTCCACCCATTTATTGACTATTTTTGTTTGTCCATTAGTTTGAGGATGATAGCTTGTGCTGGGAGTCAATTAAGTGCCAATAAGTTTGAATAGCTCCTGCCAGAAAGTACTAAAGGACCTGCTATCCTTGTCACTCAAAATATTCTTGGGCAACCCATGTAACCTGAAAACTTCTCCGAAGAACAATTCTGCTACCTGAGATGCGCTATACTCCATGGATATGGTGAAGAAATGCACAAATTTGGTCAAGCGATCCACAACTACAAAGATGCCATCCTTGCCGTCTACCTTAGGCAATCTTGTGATGAAATCCATAGATATACTTTCCCATTTCTATGTTGGAATGGGAAGTGGCTGCAACAAGCTTGTTGAACGAGTGTGCTCAACCTTGTTTTGTTGACAAGTTGTGCACTCCTTAACATAGTGCATGACATCTTCTTTGAGACCCTTCCATGCAAATCTTTCTCTAATTTTCCTATAAGTTTTGAGGAACCCTTGGTGACCTGCTATAGGTGAATCATGAAATGCTCTTAACACCCTTTATTTAAATTTGGATTCTGACACTATATAAATCCTCCCCTTATAGTAGATGAGATCATATAGAATCCAAAACCTCTCATCCTGAATTTTCCCATCCATGAGCTCACAAGCAAACTTGTTTTTGAAGTATTCTACTAGTAGATGTGATTTCCATTCAACCAAAATTTTTGATAGAGCATAAGCTGTAGGCCTCCTAGAAAATGCATCTACTACCACATTATTCTTTCCTTTGAAAAATTCTATATAAAAATCATAGGCTTGGATTTTGCTTAGCCACTTCTGTTGCCTTTCATTGAGGTCTTTTTTCTCCAGGAAATACTTAAGGTTGTTGTTATAAATTTTGACTATAAACTTGTCTCCCACCAAGTATTTTCTAAACTTTGCTAGAGCATGCATGATAGCTAGCATCTCTTTATCATAGATAGTGTATAATAACTCGGGTCCCCTTTGTTTTCTGCTCTCAAAAGAAAGCGGATGCATGTTCTGCATAAGGACCGCCCCAATTCCTTCCCCTGATGCGTCACACTCTAGTATGAAGGGATGAGAGAAATATGGTAATACTAGGAATGGGCAAGTGCTCATGACTTTCTTCATTTTGTTGAAAGTTTGTTGAGCTACTTCAGTCCACTTGAATGCTCCTTTCCTGGTTAGATTATTCAAAGGAACACAAAGTTGTGAGAACCCCTTAACAAACCTCCTATAATAGGTGAAAATACCAAGAAATCCACGTAGCTCTGTGATGTTCCTGGGTGTTGGCCAATCCAATATGGTTTATATCTTTTCCTGATGAACCTGTACTCCTTTTTCTCCAATGATATGTTGCAAATATAATACCTCTATAATCCCAAACTCACATTTAGACTCCTTGGCATACAAGAATTTCTCATCCATGAAGCTCAAAATCTGATAAAGATGATTTAGGTGATCTTCCAAAGTTTTGCTATAGATTAGCAAGTCATCAAATAAAACCAAAAGATGCTTCCTCATTTTCTTATTGAATATGTGGTTCATGCAAGATTGAAATGTGGCAAGTGCGTTAGTTAGCCCAAAAGGCATAACTTTAAATTCATAATGGCCATAATGACACCTGAAGGCCGTTTTGTGAATATCTTGTTACCTTACCCGAATCTGATGGTATCTGGAATGAAGATCAATCTTTGAAAAGTATACCGCGTCATGGAGCTCATCAAGCAACTCATCAATCCTGGGAATGGGATAGCTATTTTTTATTGTCTTTTTGTTTAGTTCCCTATAGTCAATGCACATTCTCATGGTGCCATCTTTCTTCTTAACCAACACAACTGAAGATGCAAATGGGCTTGAACTAGGCCTAATGTGACCCGTATCCAACAACTCTTTGATGGCCTTTTCAATTTTTTCCTTGAACCTTTTTAGGTGTCGATAAGGTATGGTGATGATTGGTTTATCTCCCTCTTCTAGCTCAATGGTGTGTTCAAAACCCCTATATGTTGTTTTCCCTAGAGGAATTTTCCCAAACACCTTTTCATGCTTTCCAAGTATCCTCTATATGTCTTGTGAATAGTGTTGTCACCCTTCCTTAGTGGATTTCACTGAAACCAAACATTCTGCTGCGTAAGACATGTCCTCATGCCTGAATATAGCCTCCATGTGCTTTGTTGAGACCACCCTAAGTGCATTTTCTGTCATCCCCTTCAAATTCACTCTCTTTCCTTCTTCAGAATTGAAGGACATCTCCATAGTTTTATAATTTGTGGTAATAGGACCCAAAGTGCTAAGCCATTACACCCCAAGTATGCCATTGGTGTCTGGTAGGTCCATCACATAGTGATCCTGTGTCAAGTTGTATCTAACCAAAGTGAGATTCATCTTTGGAATGTACCTGTCACATGGCATGGTGCACCCTCCTGCTACCTCCACTAAGAAACCCTCAAACTCAAAAGTGGGAAGATGTATCCTGTTTACCAATGCAACACCAACGAAATTATGGGAAGCCTCTCCATCAATAAGTATGGTGACCTTTTTTCCTTGGAGGAATCCTCTCATCCTAAAAGTGTTGAATTTTGGCACTCCACTAATGGATGCTATAACAACCTTCTTAATCCCTGCCTGCTTGCGCATTGTCTCCTCTTCTTCTTCCCCATGCATGTACTTCTCTTCTGCTTGGTCCACTTCCATGTTTTGCAGATGCTCAACATCATCCTCCTCCTCACTACCAGAAAGGAACTATATATAGTGAATCTTCCCCTTTCCCATGCATCTATGCCCTGGATTCCATGGTTCTTTATAGGTATATCATAGTTGTTTCCTTCTCAACTCTCTTTTTGTAGCTTCATCTAGTTTTCCCTTACCTTTGTCTACAACTATTTGATCTCTTACTCTTGGAGAAAGTGGCGGCCTTGGAGAAAACTTGTGTTTTGACGCTGCCCCCTCCAAGTCCCTAGTCCTTCAAATTGAATCCTGAAGGGTAGTATGCTTAAAATCCTTGACCCAACCACACAATGGCTTTGTTAGCTCCTCATAAAAGAGAATCATCAGTTTAGATTCTGACACATCTGAAACCATCACTGCTAGCCTCTGAAAATCTTATATGAATGCCTCAGTTGATCATGTCTGCTTAAGTTGTGTGAGCTCACGTAAATGAAGCTCTGGATCTCCTTGATCAAACATGTCCATGATTCTTTGTGTGAATTCTTCATATGAAGTAATGTGTGCATGTCCCAAAGTAGTCGTCCCATGGTACCACCACTCATGGGCCTTTCCTTCCAAGTATAAGGTGGAAAATTTGATGGCATCCATCTCCATCATGGGGTTTAACTGCAGATAAGCATCCAACTTCTGTACCCATGCCTTTGCAGAATATTTGGCTGCCCCATAAAAGGGGGCAATTTCCATTTTTCCTGCTTTGCGCCCCAGATCATTGTTTCCCCTATAAAAATCTCTAGGCCTGCCTCTATATTTGACCGAAATATTTTTCCAATGAAACCTGTCTCCTAAACCCTACACTCAAGGTTGAATACTCCCTCTCATAATCCTCAAAGTTGTCCTCTATTTCCATACATCCTGGGAAATGGGCATCCTACTGCTGTGTGTTCAGGAAACTTGGCATGTAAGGCTCGAATGTGACTCTGCTACTCCCTGGCACCTCATTGTTTGCGCCCCCAAACATAATTTGAACCTCAGTGTGGGCCCTGTGACTAGTATTTGTGTGATATCTCTCTCTTCCATTAGATCCACTAGCCCCATTATTCCCTTCATTATTCTGCAACTCCCTACCATGTACAATCTGCATAAGAAGATGTGCAATCCTATCCTGTCATACCTCCAATGTAGTAACCAAACACTCCTGTCCCTGTTCAATAGTTGTCAAGGATGACTTAGGTTCAACTTGTCCCTTGGATAAGTGATCATGTGTCTCATCCAAATGGTGTTGCAAGACAAATTGTGTTTTATCCATAGAACGTTGTAATTCATGTGTTATTTTTTCCAATTTCGTTGGCACTTCCTTATCTATACCATCTTCTTGTCTTTCCCCCATCTATGTTTCTGGTTCCTCTGCCCCTTTGTATTTCTTCTTCCTATTGTATCCTTTCATCAACAAATACCCACTGGCTGGGAGGATTCAATGCTTTGATACCACTGTAAGGTTCCCAAGTGGATCTGCTTGAAGACCCTTGAATTTTTTTGTTTCTGGTTGTGATGTTTTGTCAAACAGTTTGCAAGTTTTATCTTATTGAGTTGCGTTAGGGTTTAGTTTTGTTGTTTTGTAGCAAGTAAATGGTTTACATGAAATAAATTTCTGATAACAACAAGATACAAATAGGATTAACACAAGAGAATATCCACAACATTTCAGATCTGAATTTATATCTTAAATAACTGACCTCAGTAATATAGAAGAGTAGATCTGGAAATACGTGAGAAGATAGAATGTGTGGCCATATATTCCTCCAAGATACAATAAAGAGAGATATATGAACTCTCCTGAACCTCCAATAACTGCATGAAAATATCTACAAGATCAATCTCTTTCCCTTCTACTCACTGCATGAACCTTCTAGCTGAGTTGCGCCCCTCTCTGGATGGAAACTCCCTTAGAAATTCGGCCTCACTGGATCTGGCCTCCAAAACCAAAGAAATAGCTGTAAACTTGTAGAGATGATGATGGCTAACTCATGTGAGGAGTTTCCCTAGCTGTAGATGACAAAACTAACCACTAATCACTGGATCTCAAACCCCTAGTGCGCCCTCCTTCAAGAAATTTTCCCAACTCTGATAATAACTAAATATGGATGCTAGAAACCCGCAAAAGTGCCAAGAAAAGCGCTCCAGGTGTTCCAAACAAAGTTTAACTCAGATATCTTCAAGATCTCACTCCCAAAAGCTAAATCAAATCCTCCAACAATTGTGCCCCTCTTCCAAAATAATGCAAGAAATGGATCTGAATTGGAATAGAATGGTGAGGGTGGAATATTTCACCACCTTGTCCAAGCTTGGAAGATGAAAGGAGGGATATTTCACCTCCGTGCTGATCTATAGGGTTTGTCTAAACCCTCAAAACACTCAAGGTGCTAGAGCTCAATTTTCAAATAGAAAAATGATCAAGAATTAGGAGTGAGGAGCCCTCCTCTTATTTTTATACTCCATCATTCTAATTCTCACTTAAATTATTTATTGGATTTCTAAGGTTTATTTCTTACTTATCTCATCATAGCCAATTAGCTTTATTTCCTTTTTAGCCAATGTCACTTTAATAATTCGACTTTAGCACCTTAATGACATAATTTCCCCCCCTTAGTCCCCTTTTAGTGAGAGTATAGACTAGGGGGAAAAAATAGGCTACAATGTCTTCCCAATCTTGGTCATATGGAAGGGGATCTTACACACATCCATCTCAATGACTGGACTAGTAAACAATGGAAGTGAGATAAAAGCATTGAATCTAGTGCATTTTCACATCTCTTTTTGGGGTTGATTTTATGCCATTGGGACATTTACAAGGCCCATTATGTCCAATGGCAATCTTGAGGGTATCCATTATGGAAAAGAGAACCTAGTTTATTTCCATCACATAACTTTAAAACTTAAAGAAAATGTACCTCTAACCATTATATAGTGAAATGTAACCCTATATCTTATATATGTAGAATACTATATAAGATAAACCTAACCATACATATTCGAACATACACTATAAAGTTCAATACTAGTAAGTAATGGCATGTTCACTATAATTTTGACATAAGGTGTTTTATCATTGTGAGGCTTATGGCTTGATGGGACTTAGAGTGCCACCATACTTGTTGATTTCCATGGGACAACTAACATAAGGCTTTCCATTGTTAATATGAAATGACAATGAGAGTCAACTCATTTACCATGTGTGCAGTACAACCAACATGGTGTGGCATAATTCTCGGTGGCTTGAGGTCGACTTAATGACCAAATTGATTGTAGTATTGTGTTGTTCCTAGATTCTTACATACGATAATCCTTTAGAGATAGACTATTAAGGCCAATTCATTTACTAGGGGTGTACGAGGTCGACTCTACGGCCGAATTGATTGCAAGGGTGTGATATTCCTACATTCCTTCATATGTTCCGAATTGATTGCAAGGGTGTGATATTCCTACATTCCTTCATATGTTAACCATATCTCTACATACAATAACCTTGTCGAGACATGCCATAAAGGTTGGTTCATTTAACAAGTGTGTATCACCACTGACATGGCAATGGAATATTCATCAATGTACTAAGATTGGCTTAGTGACCCAATTGATGTAGGGGTGTGCTTCCCCTATTTTCCTTCATACAATAACCCCCCTAAGACAATGGTTGATCCTTCAAATGTGACTTGCTCATATATTTTATGTTTTATATATTGAGAGCCACCCAATTCTTTGGTTCTCAAAACAAGTTATTGGATAAAAATGTCTAACAAATCGAAGTGCAGTATCAAATAATTCAAGACGATTGCATACTCTACCCACTCATATTTGAATATGTGTAATTTCTATGCAATTCCTGTAATATTCTAGCAATGAATTGATATTATCTTGGATATGTTTCCCCAATGAAAATCGGATTAAAGTATCTGCGACTCTTTGGGTAAGTTTCTACCTTCCTCTCTTCTTTTATTTTTTTTTGGAAGAGTTTTTCTACATGGGTTCTACCAATTTTAGGTGGATTTTGTTAATTTAACTGGTTTTTCTTCTTTGCAATTTGTTTTATTTTGGATCTTTGGGTATTTTCCATTGGGATCATATTAAAAAAGAGTTGCAGTTTTATCATGAATTTTTCCTTAAAATTTTCTAGACCTCACTATGAAGGGATGATGTCCTATGATATTTGGAAATAAAAAAGGTCACTGTATTTCATTTTTCCATTACGTTATTTCTAAGGAAATATTTTTTGTAGGATATGTGTGAAATCCCTAACCCCACTGAGGGATATTCCCTTGAATATGATTATTGGTCTTCTTAGTGTGCTTATGAATCAATGAAAGCCAACTTAATAACTTTAAGGAATACCCTTCATCTAAATTGTTCAATTGAAGGCATCACATAACAAAATAATGTTGCAACAATAGGCTATGTGGGTTCAACACACATTTGGATCTTGTGGAAATAGTCAATCCACAATAAATTGGTATACTTCATGGGTGGTCCACCGAGTGGCCTATTAAGGGACCAACTAAATGGTTGACTATGCATTCAATTGGTTGGGCAGTTAGAAAAAAACAGTTAGCTAGTGTGTAGAACAAGGTAGGAATTAATGCTTTTTTTATGTTCCCTCTCCAATCTACGCGAGTCTTGTTTTCCCCACTTCATGGGAGATGGTTACATCTTGGTCCTATAAAAATATGGCCTTATGGATTGATCAAGAAGTGAACAATATGTGAGAGTTATGTATGGAAATATATATATTTTTTTACACTGCCATGTATGTTGAGCTATGCTTAATTGTTCTTACGTGCTATACCGATATCTTTAGACACCACCTCTCTTTTGGAATATTATCTCTCCGATCTACCTAATCCTATGATTCTCCAACATGGTATCATATTTAATGGTTTGATATATAGCTTGTTTGTAATGTCCCCCACCTCTTGATGAAGAGGTTTGGGAAGACTTAGTGGTCTAGGCATCCCCACTAGGTCATAGTCTCACACAAAGGGGAAAAGTCAACCAAACTAATGTTATATTTTAAAGTTGACTTAAGAAAAAGGTAAAAAGGGTAAGAGAAGTAACTCAATGAAATAATAGAGCGTTGGAGGTTGAGTTAGGACTTGACTCTAGGGGTTAACTTAACTCAACAAGGAAATATAAAAGAAGTATAAAGAGAAGGCTAGGGCACACCTCTCATATCATCTTGGATATTTGGTATTTGCTTGTTGATGCTCTTAAGCATACACTTTTGAGGGTTTTGATATTAAAAACCCTAGAGAACAACTAAGTGGTGAAATATTCCACTCACCTTGTTCCAAGCTTGGTCTCGGGGATGAAATACTCCACCCACACCAATATACATTCATCATCTATTTAGGAGGACTGGCATGGCCGTACCAGTTAGGGATTTCCAGCAGGGGCACACCATTGGTTGAGGAATAGTTCGATCCAACCTATTGAGGAAGCTTTGGGAGATTTAAGCATTAGGGTTTTGCTTGCAAGACCTTGCTCATCAGTTTGGATGCTTTCTTGAGGAGTTACCACGTCCATACCATTGTTTGCAGATTGGGATGGGTTTGGAGGAGAGAGGACGTTTTGGTGATTCAGTGATTCTCAAATCTAGGAGGCTATACCTCAGATATGAACTTGAAACTTCTCTCAAGGGTTTATGACTGCCTGATCTATCATCCTAGAGAGTTTCATATGATTCAGAGACCTTATTCAGCCAGACCGAATTATTGATCATATTCAGCGTTTCAGGGGGGGCCTACCAGTTTAGGGTTTCTGCAGTTGGAGGACGAGGCATCAATATTTGGGCTCCATACTTAGGGAGGATCTTGCTCTTGACATGATCTATCATTTGATGAAGTTTGGAAGCGTTTGGGAGTCTTCTTCTTCAGGAGGGCTGAACCCTTGGTTTCCACAGTCTTTAGCAGGACGTACCAGGAGCTTGAGGGTTAGGCCGAACCTTAGTTTTGTATTGGAGAATTCATCTTGTATTGCATCCTTTGGGACACTTACCTTGTATTTCGGGGAGAATTTTGTATGTAGCTCATATTCTTGTCTTGAATCCATATGAAGATATTCCATATCTGCTTCTCTATTGTATCAGGTGCTTTCTTTCTTATAATAAAGCTCAGATCTTGTTTGTGGTTCCATAAATTGTGTATTGTTGAGATCTTTATGTATTGAAATGCATCTTGAATAAAATGTGGATGAATAACTGAAATAAACCCTAAGGCCAAAATGTCAGTGGCCAACTTGCATACACAACAATAAAACGGTTAAATCAGGGGTAATTTAGTGTTCCTAAGCGAAAAATTGGCTTGGGAACATTACAGTGGTATTAGAGCTCTGATCCTCCCATCCTGTGAGGATTAGCACATGCATAGGTATAGTGGTATATTTATGGGCCGAAGGAAGAAACAAGAAAGTGAAACAGAGGCTGAGATGGAGGGTTCAGGGGATGATGAGCCCTAGGGCTTGGCTTAATTAGCACAAGATTTTAATAAATCCATAAACCAAACAGAAGGTAAATTGGCCGTCCACTTGCAGGAAAACTATGATATAACTCGTAGAGGACAAGCCGAAAACACTGATACCTTGAAGAAGGTGGATGAAAACCTGAGGAAAGTGGATGAGAACTAGACTAGGATATGCAATCTGTTGATGCATATGATTCACAAGGGGAAAGGTCCAGAGACGTATGAAAATAGAGAGACCGATGGATCACACGGTGGAAACAGGTATAATCTAGAAAAGGCCCCCAGGTATAATTCCGAACATGTTTTCTATCATCAGTCCGAGGGAAGCCATGGGGGGTCACTCTACATGGACAGATGGGAAACAGGGTTACCCCTAGGCCGTACTTTCCCACATTCACAGATGAACAGGTACATCATGAGCAGGTGGATGACTTTGTTGAGAAGATGGCATAGTGCACCAGGGAGTACGATGAGTTGGATATGATGATTTAGAGGCAGATGTCCTTGGATCAATACTGTCAACTCAAATTCAGAAACAAGCCCAGGCCAAATCATAGGAGTAATTATGAGTTTGAATGTAGAACATGGAAGATGGATATTCCTTACTTTGATGGTACGACCAAGATGACAACGCAAGCATGGGTACATAAGCTAGATACTTATTTTCAGCTTAACCCCATGAGGGAGATGGAAGCCATCAAATTTACCACCATGTATCTAGATGGAAAAGATCATGATTGGTGGTATCATGGATTGACCACACTAGGCCACAGTCAGATAGTGGCATATACAAAGTTCACTCAGAAACTCATTGACAGATTTGATCAGGGGGATCCTGAGTTGCATTTCTGGGAACTCACACAACTCAGACATATAGGAGCACCAAAGGTGTACATTGAATAATTCCAGAGGCTAGCAGTCATGGTTCATGATATATCACAGAGCAGACTCATGATGCTCTTCACTAAAGGGTTGATGGAACCCTTGAAGGGTTGGGTAAAGGATTTTAATCCTACCAATCTACATGATGCTATTTGGAGGACGAGGGACCTAGGACCAACTATCAAGCCGAAATTTGTGCCTAGACCACCTCTTAACGCAGGAGGAAGAGATCATAGACCTCCAATGAACCAAGGAGGACGTGACCCAAGGGGATTTGATAGAGGCAGAGACATGGTGGATGAGAACACCAGGAGGGAATTGAGGAGGAAGAAACTCTACTTCACTTGCAAAGAGCCATGGAACCCATCACACAAATGCATGGGACGTGTCCAAGTGCACTACATAGAGGTAAATTCAGACAATGAGGAAGAGGAGGATTTCAGCCATATCCAGAACATGGAGGCAGATACCACAGAGACAACAGAGGAGGGGACCATAGGTCATGACAGTACGACTAAGGAGAAATCCACCTTGGCATCTATCAACGGAGTTCCCAAGTATAACACTTTTAGGATGAGAGGAGTCTTGCAGGGGAAAAAGGTGTTAGTCTTGATTGATGGGGGAGCCTCTCACAACTTCATTGACTCAACATTGTTATGAAGGAGGCATATACCCACGGTTGAATTTGAAGGCTTCAAGGTGGAGGTAGCAGGTGGGCGCACCATGCCTTGTGACAGGTACATTCCCAACATGAATCTTACATTGGTTAGGCATGAGTTGATACATGATGTCTATGTGATGGACCTGCCAGATACCAACATCATCCTTGGAGTTCAGTGGCTCAGTACGTTGGGGCCTATCACCAACAACTACAAGACCATGGAGATTTCCTTCACAGATAAGGGTGGATGAAAGGTAGTGCTCCGAGGCATGACAGATAACTCAGCCAAGGTAGTTACGACCAAGAGGATGGAGGCCATATTCAGGAGAGAAGAGATAGTATATGCAGCTGAATGCATAATTTCGACACGTGTGGACGAGCAGGGCAAGGTTCACTACACACCAGAAATCCATGAAATCATTGAAAAACACAACAAAGTGTTTGGACCTATTCCACCAGGGGTGCCATTAGACAGGGGGTTTGAGCACATCATTGAGTTGTAGGCAGGAGAAAAACCAATCATCACCACACCATACATGCATCCGAAGAAGTATAAAGACAATATAGAGAAGGCAATCAAGGAGCTCTTGGATATGGGGCACATCAGGCCGAGTTCCAACCCTTTTGCTTCTTCAGTGGTATTGGTCAAGAAAAAAGATGGAACCATGCGCAAGTGCATTGACTTCCGGGCACTGAATACGAAAAAAATAAAAAACAGGTATCTTATACCAAGGATTGATGAGCTACTAGATGAGCTGCATGGGGCTGTCTATTTCACAAAAATTGACCTACGCTCTGGCTACCATCAAATCAAAATGAGGGAGGAGGATATCCCAAAAGCTGCTTTTAGGTGTCATTATGGTCACTACGAGTTCTTAGTGATTCTCTTCGGGTTAACCAATGCCCCAACCATGTTCCAATATTGT
>SNQJ01S0156302.1:0-22317 GCA_010110895.2 Picea sitchensis | reverse complement strand
TGTGACTTCCCTCACTGGTTCTGTAACTCTTGGAGCTACGGGTTCTTCTTCATATGCTTCTTCAAGTTGGCATCTTCTTGATTTATTTAGTGTTGCATCTTCATCAAAGGTTACATCTCTGTTGATCTCGATATGATGGTAACCTGGTATATAAATTTTGAAGGCCTTTGAGACCTCACAGTATCCAACAAATATTCCCTTCTTTCCTGAAGGGTCCATCTTAGTTCTCTTCTCTTTAAGAATGTGTACAAATACTGGACAACCAAATATATTGAGATGGCTTACTTCTGGCTTCTTTCCGAACAAAATTTCTTTGGGGGTTTTGAAACCAAGTGCACTATGGGATAATCTATTTTGTAAAAACATTGTTGGTCTTCTTACTTCTGCCCATAAGTTCATTGGAAGATCTTGATCATGGATCATAGTCTTCACTGTTTTCATTATAGTTATGTTCTTTCTTTCTACTACACCATTTTGTTGAGGATTGTAGGGAGTGGTGAGCTCCCTCTTAATCCCATCATCTCTGCAAAAGATTACAAACTCTTTTGAGGTGTTTTATCCTCCATTATCTGACCTTAGTATCATATTTTTCTTTTAGAGAGATTCTCTATCAAGGCTTTGAATTCCTTGAATTTTCCAAACAATTCATCTTTTGATTTCAAGAAGTAAACCCAAGTCTTGTGAGAATAGTCATCAATAAATGACACATAATATACATACCCACTAAGAGAGGTTGATGGCATTGGGCCACATACATCTGAGTGGATGAGCTCCAAGACTCCTTCTGCTTTACTGTCGCTCTTCGAGAAAGGATTATTTATGTTCTTTCCTTGTGCACATCATTTGCACACACCTTCATGATCAACCTTGAAATCTAGTAGACCGTAATTGCCTTGTTCACATATGGTAAGGCCTTGTAGTTGATGTGAGCGAGTCTTCTATGCCAAAGTTCACATGGACTCTCAGTGGAGTGATTCAATGTTGCATCTGAGTGATAATTTTAATTTATATAGGCCACATTCTTATGTTCCAATAACAATTGCATCTTCTATGGTTTTTCCTTTAGGCCACATAAGTACTTCACCATCTATGAATGCAACCCTGAAGCCTTTCTTATCTAAAACTGAGAAAGAAATCAAATTCTTTGTCAAACCTAGTACATATAGTACATCCTTCATCTTCATTGGGGTCCTTGAATCAAGTTTGCAGGTGGACTCTCCCACTCCTTTAATAGGGTATTGGTAATCATCTCCAAGTGTAACTTTCTGGGGAAAGTTCTTTTCTATAAGGCTAGAGAGAATGTCTCTTTGACTTGCCATGTGCTTAGAAGCACCGCTATCTATGAGCCAAGTATCCTCTCCAGGTGAAATTGATCTTGAGAGGGCAGAGAATAAGACATAGTCTTCAATCTTTTCTTTAATCATCTTTGTGGGTGGCTCATCATCTTCAACTACATGGGCATGGTATCTTTTGTTATTTTTCTTATTGTATTCTTCTCTTCTAGCTGGAAAATTTCTAGCAATATGTCCAATCTTGTCACAATGGTAACATTGATAAGAGGAGAAATCGTTTTCTCTTCTTTGACCTTTCTGAAACTTCTGGTATCTCCTTGGAGGGTGAGATTCTTTATGGATGAATCTATTTGGGGAGTGATACTCCTTATGCAGGCAGGTCTCCTTCTTTAAGTGAGACCTTCTCTTTCCTCCTTTAGCATGAGAATCTAGGGCTTGATCTTCATCCCTTAATAGTATTGCTTGTCAGTTAGCTACTCTTGCTTCTTCTTGAACACATTCTTCCCAAAGACTATCAAATTGTAGTTTTTCCTTTCTAGAAAAAATAGTTTGGATGAATGCATCCCAATGTCTTGTGAGACCATTAAGAGTTTTCATTATGAGTTCATATTCATATAGGTTATCTCAAATTGCTTCTAGCTTAATTGAGAGATCCTAGAGAAGTAGTCATGAACAGTTTCTCCTTTCTGCATCTTTGTATTCTTGAGTTGGGTTCTCAATTTCATCTTCCAGTTAATGTTCCTTCCTTCATACAATATGGTTAGGGCATCAAATATTTCTTTTGGAGTATTCTTAGAATCCACTTGCGGCATCAAGTTATATTTAATAGAGTCTGCAATGATTCTTTTGGCCCTAACCATATCCTTCTGGTACTTTTCTTTAGTTGTAGCATCAGTGGGTTCTGGTACATTTTCCTTGATGAATATTCCAAGGTCATTCTCTTCAAGAATGAGTGAAATCCTATACTTCCAGGAATGGAAGTTATCCACACCTTCTAACTTGTCAAAAAGCTTGGTGCTTGCAGACATCTTGACCTGGAGCTAGGAAAATGACCAAAAAATGAAAGTGTTCATAATTTAGATATGAACTTACCAAGAGGTTTTCTTGGCTGAGGGGAGTAGCCTGGTACAGTCTGTTTTCTGAAAATCCAAATTTTACTCCTTGAAATTGGACCTGCGCAAATCTAGACTGGTACTTCTGGTACTGGTTATGGTTTCCTGGTTTTCTGGTTTTCTAGTACTAGTGAAAACTAGGGTTTCACTTTTCGGAGGCTCTGGCCACTGAAAAGGTGCACTCAAGCTACCAATGAATTCGCTAGGCTAGGGTGCACTTCCCTAGATAGTTTTTAGGCTGAAATTATCTTCCAACAAAAATCCCTAATTTTCTTGTACAACAACAGTGATGTTTTTGGTAACCCAATGAAAGGTGCTCTATTCAATCAAGATCTGATCCCATGTTAAATTTAGAGTAGATATTAAGTTCTTTTCAATTTACTAGACAATCAATAATAGCATAAGCAATATCACTGAAAGATACACAATCACAAGGTACACAACATTTATCTTGGGAAACCCTCATGGGGGAGAAAACCCAGAAAAAACTTCCTTAATATAGATAGTCAATACAATGCCAAGATAATAAACCAAACACTAGAGAATATCCAACACTGAACAATGTGTCTCTCTCTTCCTTCTTCCGGCAACTGGCATCTACAACTTCCTTCAAACTTTCACACTAAATGAGTGACTTGAGTGAGTGAGCTAATGAGGCACTAGCCTCTCTTATTTATACTGGTTGGCAGGTGCTAGGATGGTATCTCTTCATCAAGCAGGGCTGACTTCTTCACTTAGTGATTAAAACCACTTTTAATTAGGCCTAGGGGTCGACTTCTTATTTAGCAACATATAATTAGGGTTTGACCAATCAACAAAAGTGGATTTGGTCTTATACAAAGCCTGACATGATCAATCCACAAAAGGGGATCGATCTATAAGATAATAGCTAAATAATATGTAGAATATTCTTTGCAGTTACAATATTTCAACCGCCTGTAGTCTAATCCAACTTTTACTTTACATTCAATTATTTCCATAATCTGCAATAAATTCGTCTTATTTTGTGGATCATGGTCAAGATATTGCCATTCTTTTACGGTCTCATCGCCACTTTCCATTTATGGCTACACGTATTACTACTTCGTCATTACAATCGCTCTTTAATGCTTGCCGCATCATATATGCTCTTTAATGTGTTTCTTTCCCTCTGCGCATATTTTTGTCATACTTCAATCTTCCTTCCTGCACACATTTCCTTCCTCTTTCCACATCTATGTGACATTTTATGGTTTCTCTCCTTACTCGTTTAACCTTATGCATCACTTCAACCTTCAAATTCTTTTATTGTTTTTCTTCTTTTCTTCTTCTTTCTATATTACACTATAATACCAGTACTATGGTACACATATTTCGCGCTTCAACTAGTGTGAAAAATCACAACTATCCCTATACAGTTTCAGCTGACTACCATTAACCAATCCTCTCACAACTTCTTCATTCAATTTCTCCAACTGAACAACACCTACATATGTCACAAACCTGATCATGTGTGGTCCTAACCAATGCATCTGAAAATTTCTGGGGTGCTATAAAAACTTGTTGTCATAAAGAAAAACTAAGTATCATGTCTGAAAATTCTTTTGTTTAATGTGCCTGTCATGCCATGCTTTCTTGAACGTTTTCTAAACTTACTAATGGAAACCTGTGACAAATTGGTCCTCTTCTAGCTCTACTAGCTCTAACAATATCTTCTCCACTGCGCCAAAATCTGTAAGCTCTATCAGTGCAACAATGCGTAGACTCGATACTATGAATTCCATAGGCATAATATATTCTTGGCCATACACTACTCTGAATGGGGTTTGTCTTTTCAACCTCTTACTTGTATTCCTATATGCCCATATACTATTGGAATCTTCAAGTCTCAGTATGCTCGACTTATATTACACACCTTCGTCGGTGCATGTTCTAGTATCTTGTTGAATGATTCCATTGTTCCATTTGCATGAGGATGATATGGTGTGATCTTCTGATGATGAATATGAATCTCCTTTGTCAATGTTGCAATCTTCCTATTTAGAAAATGAGCTCCATGATCACTCATAAGAATTCTCTGGCATCTGAATCTTGTCACCACATTTTCAAACAAAAATTGTGCAACTGTCTCCACACTTCAATCTTTGATTGGATCTGCTCCATCCCATATGGTCAAGTAATCTATGGCGATAGTGATGTATCTGACTCTTGATCTCTTCGTTGGTGGATTGATCGGCCCAACAAAGTCCACTGCCCATTTATCAAAATATTGTAATGTCACTTGTGGTACTAACGACATCTCATTGCTCCTAAAAGGCTTCCCAATTCTTTGGAAAACATTGCAAGTCTTACAAAATTCCTTAGCATCCTTATGAAGGGTTGGCCACCACAATCCTGCATGTAAAATCTTTTGAGCTGTTTCTTTTTCTGCATAATGAATTCCCGCAACCCCTTCATGTGCCTCTAACAATATCATATGTCTTGCATGTTCTAATACACATCATCACATAATACCATCTGTGCATAACTTGTAAAAATTTCCTACTATAAGTTGATAGTTTGTTGTCTTCACTACTAATTTTTCTTTTTGTGCAACTACAAACTCAAGTGGGGTTACTCTTGTACTCAAGAACTGAACTATGTCTGTAAAATAGTCATCAACCATTTGTATTGTAAATAAGTGTGCATCTAGTAAGTTGTCATCCAATTTTCATGTGTCTTCTCCTGATAGTATGTGTGATAAGTGATCAGGTCTGGAATTAAATTTCCTTGGTTTTATAATTACCTCAAAGTCAAATTCCTAAAACAATAATATCCATGTGCATATTCTTCCCCCAACACTGGATTATTGATCAAATATCTTAGCGCAGAATGGTCTATGTACATCTTAAAATGTGAACCCAACAAGTAATGTTTGAACTTTTGTAATGCATACACCAATGCTAACCCTTCATGTTCTGTAGTCGTATAGTTATGTTCTATAGGACAAATTCTTGCTTGCAAATGCAATGGGATGATCTATATCTCCTTATCTAGGCTGAGCTAATATTGTACCTAAAGCTACAGATGATGCATCCACGTGAACATGAAACTCCTTCTTCCAATATGGAAATATAAAAATCGGCGCGGTAACCAATTTATGCTTCAAAGTATCTAAACCTTCCTAACATTCCTCACTCCATTGAAACTTAATCTCATTCTTTAGTAATCTTTCCATCAAGGTTGTAACCTGTGCATATCCTTTAATGAACTTCTTGTAGTACCCTGTATGACCCATTGTCACTCGTAACTATCACACTGAAGTAGGTGGTGGCAAGTCAATAATTACGACAATATTCACGAGATCCACCAATAGTCCTTTCTTACACACTACATGTCCCAATAAGATACCAAACGACGCACATAAAATGCACTTCTTGAAATTTAAATATATTTGAAACTACCTACACCTATCCAACATCAAGTGCAAAATCTCAATATGATCTTTCAACGGGCTAAACATCATCCAGTCGTCTAAGTATACTTCTAAGAACTTATGGATGAACTCTTTAAATGCTGCTACAACCACTCTAAAGAATATTGTTGGTGCATTCTTCAATCCAAAAGGAATCATTATGTACTGGTAACATCCCCACTATGTCACAAAATGTAGTCTTATATATACCTTCCCGTGCAATCTTGATCTAACGATACCCTAAAAATCCATCCGTGAATGAGTAGTCTTCTTGTCCCCCTACATTCTCCAACACTTCATCTATAAACGATGTAGGAAATGGATCATGTAAGAAGGAATCATTTAACTTCCTCAGATATACACAATCATGATCCCTCCTATCTTCTTATCCTTGAACACCATTGGACTAATCCACTCTGATTTTGCGACAGGTTAAATAATTATAGCTTCTAACATCCTGTCTATCTCCGCTTTCACCTTCTACTTATAAACCGGGTTAAATCTATATGGTTGTTTCTTCATTGGCTTAACATCTTCCTTCAAGGGGATCTTCATCTCTACTAACTCTCGAGTAATCCCATTCATATCTAAAAAAGTAGTTGGAAACAGATCTTGATACTCACGCAGTAAGTCTGTTATGTTCTCCACAGTCTCGTCAATCTAATAGTCTCCTATGTTCGCAAATTTGGGCTTATCTTTTGTACCAATGTTTACTTTGCACGTTCTCAGTGGTTTTGCATATATGGTCGATTCAAGTTGTGGTCCTTCTACTGTGTGCTCGCCTTCAGTTTCTGGTATTTTCACATTTTTTGGATCTTCTTCCTCCTCTTGGTCTTCTTCAACAACATTATAACAGCACAAAACTTCTTCAATTGTCACAAAATATCTATGCACGCTACATACATGTACTAGTTTTATCGAGTCTTCTGCTGAAAAAATCATGTTCTTGATGACCTGCAAGGCTGAGTCAATTAAAGGAGCATCATCTTCAAAACTAAAGGTTACTTTAAAATTTCGAGTCAATTCTTCCCAATCTTTAGTTTCTCTAAGCACTTCTAGTTCCAAGTACCAACTCTTTAGTATTGTGTCCAATGTGTGTACAAATAAGTGTGTCCATTCTTACCTGGGTACTTTACTCCATGTCGCAACACAATGTGTAACATGCTCCATCGAGTAGCTCAATCATGTATACTTCTGCATATTATCTTCATTATTTGCCCCGAACTTGACCTGTAATAGTATTATATATTGCTACCAATATCTTATTCCATCCTTATGCGCAACCCACCATCTTGTCGAGGTCTCTTTCAGTGAGACATCTAACGCTAATAATCTTTGTGGATTTTATATTTGCAATTCAAAGTCTCTTATAAAAGAAGCTACACTGGATAGTCTGTCATACCTTGGAGTATGACATAACTCAATTCCAATCCATCAAAACGCATGGGTAATCTGAGCACATTTCCTTGTGGACACTTTGTGCAATCTCTGTTGCCAATTCTCCAAAGCTTCTTCTCAATATGATGTGCATGAACTAATACTTCTCCAATTAAGTACACCATCGGTTGTAGGGTTCACATAATCGTTCATCCACGCAATCATGTTATACAGGTTGTCAAGCTCTTTTCCCTTTATTGGTTCTACATATCTTCTTCCTTCAGTAGGATCCAACGACGCAGTAACCTTCAAGTCTTCTACTTCAAATATCATTTGTCTCTTCTTCAGGTCAATGGTAGTCTAGTTGTCAAAGGTCCAATCAATTCCAAGGAGTATTGGGTAATGAGTGCTTCCATCAACTATCTCGATCACTTTGAAACCGTCCAAGCTCTGCATGCCATCAATGCTAACACTTACCCCTGTCAACCTTCCAATTAGAACAATATTATGCTAGTTTTCTAGTCTCAACTAGATAGGTGACCAAATCAACTTCGGTTAGGCCCTCATCTCCCAAGTCTGCCTCGATATGACATTCACATCGGAGCCTAGATCCAGATTAATATTGGCCATGTCGTAGTTTCCTATCTGTGCATTGAGTTAAAAATACCTATTCGTTCGCTTCTTATGATGCACTTGGTTAATTTCTCTGTGTGTGACATGTATCTCTTTCTCTTGAGAACAATCGTCGATCATTTTGCGAAGCATACTTAAAGCATAATCATATTTCATTACCTCTAAACAACTTTTCAGAAAACTATTCAAAGTGATTACCTTGTCAACCTTCCTTTCTAAATGGTCGTAGACTGGTGGCATATCATACATTGGCAGCCTGTCATACAAAGGTGGCACAGTCGAAGTCAATGTTATACATTTTGCTCCTATTACTTCTTTCCTTGCTTGTGTATACGTGTCTTTTTTCTTTCTAGGGTCAAAAAACGATTGAGGATTTGTTGCTTTGCTGACCCACTAGTGGATCTTATTTCCTTGATCTATCGCATTAGCTATGATCCTAGTTCCTCCATGCGTAACCTCTTCTATATTAGGTTGTTCGTCGCTTGCCTCTACTATGATCATCTATACATTTGTGTTCCTCTGTTCTTTCCATTTTGTGATCAACTATGGACAATCCTCCGTCACATGGTCTAGTTGTCTACAATATGTGCACATTGTGTAGGTATTCAGGCAGTCTCACACTAAATGTTTAGGCTGATTACAATTATAACATATAATTTGTCCTCTACCTCTGTTGAATCCTTCTCTTCCATGGCCTGTGAACCCTCCTCTTCCAGCTTGATTATAACCTCTTGGAGTATTATACTACGGTGCTCCTCCTTCATATTATTCTCCCTAGAATCTATAGGCATCTGCAGTGCACTCTCTCATAAGATCAAATGTGAAATAATCCTTCTCTACATGTCTGACAGACTTGCAAAAGTTACAAAACAGGTTTCTTGCAGTACTCTGGTATTTCTGCATCAATGGGAAATTAGTAGAGTGGTGACCCATCGTTTTAAAAATCTTGCACCATACCCCTAGTGGATTCAATGCTCATGTATTCAAATACTGCTAAAAAGTTGGGCATGCATTATTATGGTGACCTTCTTTTCTAAATGTGATACACCAAACCTCTTTGCACTTTTCTTTACCTTTCGCAAGTTCCTGCAACTAAATAGTCAGTGTTGCTAACTGCAACTGCACTTGAGCCATCCATGTTCCATTTTCTCCGACCAGGGATGCTTCTAATTTCATAACAATTTCTAAGGCTTCTAATTGCGACACAATCTTTTGTTGCATCAAAGGGTAGCGTATATGCGACAACAATCCTTCAATAAACCACTCTTTGTGTTGTTCATATGGAACTTGGAACGTCAATCAATCCTTCAATATCTTGAATATTTGATCATAGTCCCATACTGATTCATTCACTATCTGCTTGATATCTTTCAACTCAATAATTCACTTCGACTCGGATTTATGTTTCTGAAACTCTTTCAATAGATCTTGTCTTACCTCTGCCAATGTTCTAATGTGTCCTGCATGTGTAGTAGTCTGATATTTCATGTACCATAATAATGCACGGTCTTTGAATGTCGTTTCCAACTATGCAATTTTTGCATCATCATCTTGGACATTCTTCACAGTCCATATTGTCTCAAAAATGAACAAATTTTATTCTAGATCCTGTGTCCTCGCTCCATGGAAGACAAGAATTCTTAATGTAGGATCTACTCCTACCATCTTGTTCTACACGATATTCTTTCCTGATAACACTAACTGATTCTGACTCAGTTTACAATTTCGACTACTTTTACTACTATATTTACTTCCTTCACTAACTATAATTGAAAAAGTTGTTGATCTTACCTTAGTTCTTGGCAATGTAGAAGGGGTCCTAGGTTTGACGCAGAGTCTGATCTAAGTGGGATCTTCTTCTACTAGATTGAGTTGATAGATATTTTCTTCTGTGCAGAGAATCCCTTCGATCTGGAGTATCACACCAGTGTATGTTTCCTCGTTCTCACTGTGTTTCCCCTCTCTCTTAGCCACAATCCTCTTCATATTTGGTCTAAATATCTTACCACTGCATAATACTCCAATCTCTTCATTCGTCGCACACTCTTCTTCTCTAGGCATCCTCAGCCAATTCATTCTCCATTCCTTCTCTTCATCAATCTTTATGCTTAGACCATAACCTAGTCATCCCCCAGTCCCCCTATGTGTGCGAAGACATTTAGCTATCAGATTCCATTTTCATAACTCCCTTGTTGCACAATAACATCTTAATCGAAGTAGATAGTGACTTTAGGTATATTCCACACGGTCCCTTAAATCATTCCCTTTTAGCAGCGCTATACAACTAAGTACAATATATCGCAAATTCATTAATTTAACCTCCCAACACACATTCCAATCTATGGAAAATCCAGTAATGTAACCTCCCAACACACTTTCCAGTCAGTAATATACTGCGCGTGATACTCGATTGCTTATAGAATTGACTTACCTAATTAACTCGGGAATCCAATTTCTTAGAACAACAGTATGAAATCTTCTGATCTGTTCAACTAGTCTGTGGATCCACTCTGCTAAAATATTTGAAAAGTCAGCAAAGAAGATTTCATTCAAATATTTAAACATATACCTTTGTAGCCATTTCTCTGTGATAATTCGTGGATTCTTATGATGATCCACAACAAACTCGATCTCCTTCGTGTCCAACCATTGTCCAATCTCCTCCTTAGTAGGTCTCCACGTCCCGCTCAATTGCAGATCCCAGTCCCAACAATGGAACCATTTGTTGGCACGCAGTGGGAAGGCTCGGGGTTCAACATTAAATCACCAACAAATCCCAATATATTGGCCCTTTTGGCATCACCCGCAAGCAAGTGAAGTCTCACCCGAGGTACCTATGGGGACTGTAGGAACCAGGCTTTTGCAATCATGAAGGGAATGGAGATCATTCTAACATTCACTCTGACTTAACATTCATTCAACATGCAATATACCTTGTGAGCGAAATCATAACAGCATAATAACATATGACAGGTTCATCTTACTTAACCATTCAACATATGTGTGGAACCATTAGATATATATTCATATTGACCATCCATGCATTACATGTATGACATAAATAGAACATAAAATAAATGCATCACAACATACATCATGCCACAGAGATTTAACATGGTTCACCCCAAATTGGGCTACGTCCACAATGGTTGGCTTCTTATATTATGCATTCATGTCCAATCCATACAACTGGTGTGCATTGTGCTCAAATAAGATATACATCAATTCTATCTAAAATTCCCTAGGCATTTGCATATACAATGCACACTTAGCTCATTCTCCAATCATACTCCCGAACTCTACTCATACCATTCGCTCATACTCTCACTCTCTGATTTCATACACATGCGCACACACTCACTTTCTACCAAAAACCCATACATGTTTATACATTCTTATTAGGTCTTAGTGCGTTACAAAATAGACCAAAAGGTCTAACTACTACTAACTAACTTTCTCCTTCTGCACGATGGCTCCTAAATATGCGCTAACTGTCCTTTGTCCATGTTGCTCCTTTGCTAACTTGTCGTGTGGTTTTCTCCTGTGCGATTCCCAAAACTTACCCAAAATGTCCTGCTCCAACAGGTGGTAAATGAAGTTTTTTATTGGTCTTCCTAGTGGATTTGGATCCAATTATAGCTGAAGAAGTTGTCCATTAGTGAGAGGACTTCATGTTTGGCACAGGTTTCAATCGCTTAGTCAATTAATGGGACAGGAAAATTGTCCTTGGAACGAACTTGGTTGAGGTCACGGTAATTCGTGCAAACTTGAATGGTACCCTGTTTTTTGTTGATGGGCACCGGGTTCGAGACCCAATATGTATATGCGATGGGATATGTGAACCCAACAAAGAATAACTTGTCGATTTTGGCTTTGATATCCATGGATTTTAAGGGATGTGATGGTCTTTTCTTTTGACGAACGAGGGTGAAATTGGGCCATGTGTCGATGAGATGTTTGACAATGGTTGGGTCTAATCCAGGCATTTATGTGTATGACCATGAAAAAACGTCCTGGAACTCTTGAAAGAGAGACTTGTAAGAAGAGATTTCTAGAGGAGAGCATGTGGCTCCAAGGGTAATCTGCTTGAAAATTTTGGGTTTGACTGAGATGTCAATTTTGATGGTAGAAGAGATGTTATCCATGTTCCCTTCTTCAAAAGTGTAGGGTGTAGGGATTGAATTCTTGAACCAATCCACATAACCGGGGGGGGGTGAAATCTTTAGTTTCAATCACACAAACAAGAGGGTCTATACATGGTTGAAATGTTTCTTTGGATAAGAAGAAATATATGTGATGCATGGCATCCCATTGGACATCACGTGTTTTCATGGCCTCTAATATGTCTTCATCTTATTGGAAGATGTGGGAGAACAATAGGTCCTGAGAAGTATGATTGGGTGGATGGGGTGTGTTATCATCAAGACCAATGATGATGTTGACATCTATGGAAAGCGTATGAGATGAGGATGGGTGATCATCAGTTCTGACTGAGGTAAGTGGACCTGCGGGAGGGGTTGAGGGGTTTCATTAGACAACATGAACCAGATATCCTTATATGTATGTGGGGTATAGAGGAGAGGAGGAGGGAGAGCCTCATGAATGGGACTTACCGGTGAATTAGGTGGATTTGATAGGAAGTCTTTAGATAGTTGAGGTATGGGAATGGCTAGTGGATTCAAAGGACGAGGGCCTGGACTTGATATAGTATGACCCCCATATGGAGGTATGGCCACTGTCAGGTTATTAGGAGTGTGAATTGGTGTGGGAACATGTGGCAAGATAGCCATATGTAGATCGTGATAAGCGATAATGAGAGGGGGCATATATGTGAAATGGTTTGGTTGATCACACAATGCACAAGGGCATCTCATCCATTCATTTAATACCATGGAAACCTAATAAATTTCAGGACCGTTAGTGATGGTAGGTGGTTCTTGCAAGGACACAAGTAATGGGGTTTGTCGCACTGCTGCTAGAGTCTCTTGAAACTAAGGGAGAGCTAGGCAGTGATGGGTGTAATGGCCATACTATGCACAGATGGCACATGTGTGTTTGGTGCAGAGACCTTTTTGTTTAGATGAAGAAGGCTATGTTGTTGCAGGTGATATTTTCGGGGTAGGTACTAATGGCACTATTTTGGGAAATGGAATTAGATTTCGTAAATTTGGCAAAGTGGGGCAGAGATTGGTTGGATTTCCGACTGTAGTGAAAATTTCACATGGTGGTTGGAAGCGAGGTTGAGAAATTTTGGTGGAATCATTTTTCTTTCGGGTTCCTCTATTGTTGGTTGTGTTTCCCCCTTTGTTGGCATTAATTTCCCCAATTATGTGACTGGTTGGAAAAGTTGACGTTTGAGGCGGTGATTGCATGGGAAACACCTCTGGTTAAGGGGGAATGGAAGGGATCGGTATTAAAGAGGGTGGCTCTAAATACCAAATGGGGATGGATATCACCATGTTCAACAAGGTGAGGGTAGAGACAACCTGGTATGTTGAGACTCTGGGTGGGGGGTAAAAGAAGGGGATTTGGGTTAGTGCATGAGGGACTGTTTTCTAGATGGGTGATGGGGACCTAGTCATCAGATTTAGTTCCGGATTAAGAGGTGACATGGAAATCACCAGAGTAGATTTAGGTAATAAAGCCTCTGTGGCCACTTAGGGAATGTGTACTTTGGGGGAAGACTCATCGGGGAGTTCGACACCATCTAAGGTGATAGAACATACTTGTGTTGCTCCAGTGGATAAGGGAGAAGGGGGATCTCCTTTATAAGAACCCAGAAGTGAGGGGTCTCTAAATATTCTTAGTCCAATATCAACAATGGATGAGATGTCAGAACTAGAGCNAGCATATGAGGGGGGGTACGTTGTCTGTGTTCCATGAATGATTAGGTTCGTAGTGAGTTAACTGGTCAATAGTAACAATCTTCCCACTATGAGGGAAAAGCATGGTGTAGAAGACGGAAGATGTGATTTCTTTCATGGCATAGATGTAACTTCACCCAAAGAGGATATTGTAATCCAATGGGGAATTGATGACCTCTATATCAATTATAACGGTTTTACCTCGAAGTTCTACTGGAATGTTTTGGTAGAGGCCTTTTAGATGTGATGGAAGACCATCGTATTCCCTAAGGGTAATGACAGATGGGATGAGTTCTGGGGAACCGACTTGTTTCCATATTGTTTTGGACATGATGCATGTAGATGCCCCTTCGTCAATGATGCATCGATGTATTGGGCGATTTAAAATCTTGACTAGAATTTGGAAAGCCACAAGTGATGGGAGGCATGGTTCGCTATTATCTAGGTCAAAAGTGATCAAACGAGTATATGATGGGTCGAATGCCCCCATAGTTGAAAGCAAGTTCTTCCTTTGTGATGGAGAAGTTTGAAGGACCTCTAATACAGACATAACTGTTGGAGATTGAGCTAAGTCATCAACTAGGCTATAAATGAGTGTGCCCTTACATGGGGGTTGTTTACATTCCTGCGTAGTGGTGCACGAGGGATGCAAAAAGCCATTTTTACATTCCTCTTGGTAATGGGGGTGAATCCAATGTAGTCGGAATGGGGTTGGGAGGCGCACCATACTGTCGACTGCGAATCTGAAGGAGAACCTATTCTTTAGTGGTGAGGAGGATGGGACAATCAGTGGTGTGTCCATATGGAGACTGACTTGGGTTGGGATTTTGTCCCATCTGGTGTGGGTTAGGGACTGTTGTATGTTGGGTGTTGATGACTCCTTGATGAGGAATTGGGTTTTGTAGAACAATTGGAGTTTGTGGTTGCATTTATTTTTGAGGGAATTGTGGTGGTCCTTGTGGGGTAGGGGCATGGGTGGGTTCATGGCTTCCTTCATCCTTTTGTAATCAGTGATCTGAGGACAGTGGTGAGTGTAATGACCATACTCCCCACAAAGTGCACAAGGGAAATTGGTCTTGTGGTTTTTATTTTCCCCTTGTCTCTATTGGTCATCGTTATTTCCCCCTTGAGGATTTTGGTTACCATGGTTATGGTTTCCTCATGTTGGGGTGTTTGTTTGCTAGGGGTTGCCCCTTGGCCTTGGTTAGTGTTATTTATATTCTTTCCTTTATTTTTTTTGTTACAATGGTTAGGCGGATTGGTCGTATTTAAATTTTCAAAGGCTTGAACCTGTTGAATATGGGAAGGTTGAAAAAAATTGACACCAACATGTTGTTGACCGTGTGGTGGGGCAACTTGTTGTGGAGGGCCTGGGAATAGAAAATATGGATTACCTGGTGGGGGGGGCCATAAGCAGTATATGAGGTTGATGTTCCTCATCCTTTATTGAGGTTATAAGTTGGGGCCATGGGTAGGCCATCCACTGAGTTTTGAACCTGAATTGTTGGTAGTGGAGGGATGTATCCCCCTGCTACAGGAGTTAGTGGCACTATAAATGGGGGAGGATAATATGGTGTTACGCCATATGGTTGAGGGTAGTGATTGGCCCCAATCATGGGTACTTATTTATCATATGGGTTAAAGTAGGCTATTGATCCAATCAACCCATCTGTAGCATGTGAGGCTCCAAGTTTGTCTTTACTAAATAGTAAAGGACAAGGAGCATCAAGTAATACTGTGTAGAGATACCATGATTGAGACTAGATCAAATAAAAATGTTGGGCCTTTGTGATGGCCTCATATTTAGTTTGAGGGAAGGTTGTAGCTACAACTTTGGCGAGAACATAGACTAGTGATTTGAGGAATCAATCTAGTCATTGTTGTGGGGTGGTATCGGCCTTGCAAATACTTCTTCTCCATCACCATTCGTGAATATGATTAGCAACGTGGACGGATGTGGTTTGTTTGAATTCTGATAGAAATTTCAAACCAGTTTCATGATGAACAAAGAGTTGAAAGAAACACAAGAAGGGTTTTTCCAATGAATCAGAGGTCGTGTGGGACCCTGATTTCTCATCCACATACCATTTGGTAGATGGATCAGTGATTGTTCATTGGAACAATTTTAAATGAACAGAATCTTCCATAATGTTGTTGGAAGAATACCACAAGTGAAAATACATGATGTGATTAGCGGGGTCTTCTCCTGGATTTTCTTCAAATTTTGGGATGTCAAAAGGTAGCTTAATGGGCATATTGGGCCATGTGGGATCATGAAGGATTGGGTAATTCATCAGTTTGGTCAAATCCAGAATGTTGAGGGATGCCAAGTATGGCATGGTAGGGGGTATTCTAGCTATGGTATGTTATGGTTGAGAAGACGTTTCTTGTGAGGAAGGTTAGGAGCTTGTACCTTGTGAAGAAGGTTGGGCTATACCTCCTTGTGATGGAGGACTAGTCGGTGGATTGTTCTGGGTATTGGTGCCAAGTAAAGTGGACCCAAACAAAGTTGATCCTAGAATAGTGGTGCTTATTGGTGTGTGTGTTGGTTGTGTTGTTGTGATCAACAAAAATGGGAACAGCTCCTAAGATTTGAGGGAGGTTTCTCAAATGTCTAGAACGACAGGGATGTTGTGGTTCCCTTCTGAATCTAGACTATATGAGAATGTGTGCAAGTGGTAGTGAGAAGAATAAATGAACAAGTGCTTCTGTAAATATGGACTATGAACAAGTGCTTCTGTAAATATGGACTATCTCAACAATGTTTTTGAAAGATATATGTAATCAAATAGTGGGTATCATACATAAACAAGTAACAATGTGATATGGTTTGGGGTTTATCTGCCTTGGGGGGAAATCAAAAACATGTGTCCTAAAATACCTATTGTCCTTCCTCTCAAAAAGAACTCGGCCTTCCAAATGCACTCAACAGTGGGGCATGAATCCACCGGAAGGGGAACTAGTGATGGTAGAATCAATCAGTTATAATGAGGGGTGAAGGGGGCATATCCTAAAAGTATTGGCGATATTTCCCAATAGTCGTTCAAAATATGATTGAGGTGTGATTGCAGCCCACAACCGCCACTTGGGTGGAAAACCTAGATTTTTCCACTAAGCTACCTTGATCAAGCACGACATTTAGATTTTCGGCCTAAGAAATGGGTCACGAGTTGGATGCTTTCCAAAGGTTGGGTGACCTAAGGAGGCATGCACAGAACAACCTTACCTAGGCCTTTAACCCTTCACAAGTATCCCCCTACCTTATGGTGTAATATTGTTGGATTTAGAGGATTTTGGTATCCTATATCGCAACTTCTAAGTTTCAATGAGAAATGATAATCGGGAGTTATTTGGATGCCTATCCCCAGTATCTTAATCTTAGACTATAATTTTATATTGTGCTCCTCCTGTGGAGGTTAAAGGTGTGTTGTTTAGTGGTTTATTTTAGGGTTTGAAGAGGCCTGTGAGGTTGGGGTCATGGGCCAACCTCATTGATTAAAAATGGTGTGAGCAAAAGACTTGCACTAGACAAATGAAACCCTTTTGATCCTCCCAGATCGCTTATGGGTGCGGGGAGAAGAGCATACTACAGTTTCAAGTATCTAATAAAAAACCTTTTGAGTATGTGGTGATTTTGAGTGAAATAAGTGAAGTGTGTAATGATTTTCAATAAGTTGGTGATCAAAATTTTAACATGTGGACATCACTTGGTCCTTTACAAATCTTGTTTATCTCTAACTTACTAAATTTCGAAACAATCCTTGCAAAATTGGAAAAGCCCTAAGTAACTAGCATGGTGTACATGTGGGTCTTTATTATTGAGCATTTAATCTTCCTAGGATTCTATATAATCTAAGAAATCTTTGAAACTAGTCCTAGATTGTAGATATGTGGGCATGTATGGGCCCTTTCAAATCCTTTAAAATTCCTAGGTTGTTTTCTCTAGAAAACTTAAAACTATCCTAAGATTGTGCACATGTGGGCATGTATGGGCCCTTATAAACCTTTAAGATTATGTTTCAAAAATCAAACTAAGAGGTATTGGCCTCTCCTAAAATGATTGACTTAGTTGCAAAAAAGAATCAAACTAAGAGGTATTAACCTCTCTTAAAATAATTTGATTTTTAAAGGGAGATGGAGATTTCTTAAGAAACCCTCTTTCTGATTCCCTAGATCACTCAAAGGTGCAAGGAAAAATCATAATCAAAGGTATAAAAATAGTCACTTGGTCCCCATGATTTGTAAAAGTAAAGATTTAGTTTTGAAATTCAAATGCTATACTAAGCCATCCACGTGGCAACAAAGAAAGGGAAATATTATATGGTTATTTTTATCCCTTTGTATGTCTATGTGTGGCTAAGTACCTATGAAAGAAAGAAATCAAAACCTACTTTCTGTGGCTTTTACAAGTGCATAAAATAAACCTACAACTACTTGGTGAAATCAAATTGAAAATCCCTTACAATCAATGAAAAAAGTTCTTTTCGTTGCTTTTCTTGTTGACAGTAGAACAGAGTGTGCAGTCTATGTGAACAGAGAGAAGATGAAATGTGTGGTCCTACGCGACTGTTTACCGCGTACCTGTGCACACGTAGAGAAATGGCGGGGCAGAAATTTGAAATGGGTCCTCTCAACCAGAGGCTGAATTGTTATGTCTAAGGGTTGGGCTAGGCCAGTTTTGGTCCCTGCAAACACAAAAGAGGGAGAATGAAAGCTCTAATGGCCTAATTGGGGAGGAATTTGATCTTTATTCCTAGTATGGTTTCCAGACTGTTGGGCTCTTTTAGTCACTTGGGTGAGAAAAAAGAGGCCCTTTAGTTGCCTTGTTAGACTAGCAAAACAATACATGAAGTTGTATGCTTATTAGTGAATAAAAAAGAAAGTAAATAACAAAACAAATAACCAAGGAATGAAAGTAAACTAGGCATGTAAAAACTAAAATGGATGCATGAAATTGACACAAGAAATAACTACCCAAATGGAAAGTGATCCTTGAATTGAGAACACCAAAGGAGAAAAGTGGGACTTATGAATCCCCTATTCCTCCTTGGGAGGGCCCTTGAGTCCCCCAAAAGTAGAGCTTTATTGTCCTGTCTATGAATAACAATGGCGAAGAAGTTCTTGGTCAATTTTCTCAAGAGGTGAGAAGCTTACCAAATGTTATGATTGCTCAAATAGCTCTCAAAAGAACAGATGGCTTCTCTAAGAGAAAATGGGCAGCAAAACAATACAATGAATTTCTTCATTTGCAGGATACCATGGCCATGTATTTATAGGACCATAGCAAGATATCACATAACATGATCCAAGTGTGAATGGGAGACCTTTGGAGTTATTTCCCATCCTTTCAGTGACCCCAAGGAGAGATTTTGGGTTGATCTTGAGGTCTTGTCTTGGTACACTTCATCCTGGAAGTGGTTGAGGCCCAACCAATTTCATAAATGCACCATTTTCACATTAGCACGGGTTTCTTCAGAGACAGAAGTGCATAGTACACATCTCACGCTTTGTTGACCCACACGGATGTGTGTGCGCTGACTTTGGTGGAAGTGCATAGAAATTCATGGGCCTTTTTATATAGTTTTGGCATCTTGTTGAAATAGGTTCTGTAAATGTTGGAAGTATGTTGTGTTTGTGTTGATATTTTCTTCGACCATTGTTTGTATTGTTGTCAGCGATTTTTTGGTGATAACACTCCTCCAAGGGTTTAACAAATAACCTTGAAATCAAGAAGAAACACACAAAATTGTGGAAATTACTTACCTAATCCAAGAGATTCCATGCAAAACCCTTACTTATCAAATATATTCCAACAATTTTCCAAGATAAATCACTAGCCTTTATTCCACCAATAGACAAGTGCAGCATTCATTTTGCACAAGAAACAAGAGATAGTGAATTATCTAAGAGGGGATGAAATTTGAGTCCAAGAGTATGTAATTCTCAAGTGATGAGACGTGTAAATGAAAAATAGATGGCCTTTATTTATATGAGCCCATATAAACCAATTTGTCCACATAAAATTGTCAACAACAAATTAAAAGAGGGTCGACCCCCTTTGTTTTCCCTTAAAACTTATAAATATAAAAACTACATAAAGTAAAACCCTAAAAAGGGTGATGTCATGCCCTAGAAGGTTAACATGAGGTCTAGAAGTGAGACATTGAGCCTCAAAAAGAATATCGTTAGGCCTCCAAAGGCCATGTGCCAAGCTCTCATGTGCTAGAGTGTCATGACATGCATCTCCTTCCTTCAAACCATATCACATCACCTCTGGAACCATCAAGCCCACCAAACCCTAGCTTCCAAATGATGTCAAGGGCTTAGAAAGTTACATCGTAGGCCTCCAAAGGCCAACGTCCAAGTGAAAATGGCTATGATGTCATCCTCAATTGTTGTCAAAGTGCCTCCAAAGGAAACGTCCTCCATCCATTGAACACAAAGACTATAGGGTGATATGTCCATCTTGTGGGGTATGGCATCCATCTCAACACCCCATGAAGGTCAAAATGACATAATTCCTCCATGGATATCCTTCATCTGGAAAATTCCTTCAAAGACAAACAAGTACACCCTCCAAGGGTCCACAAGTCACATATCATGCTAAGTAAGCCACATTTAATAAGAGAACCACCCAAACATGTGCATCATGTCCCCCTATTTCAAACTAAAAAAATGCTCAAAGACCTTATAAAATTTGCTAAATTTAAGTATGGGAGGGTTTTCATGGTTCCCTATTGGGTAGACCAAATCCCCAAGTCAAGGAATGTTTCCCAAGAATACTCTCTCGAAGTCATGTAATGGATATGAGGTGGATGGGGGCATGAAATTCGAGCATGGGTTCTTGACATATCAAGGGATCATATTGTCTCATATATGGGTGCATTTCTAGAGGGTGGGCTACATCCTTCGTTTCCATTGAAACTTTTTTCCAAGCCCTTTTATTGTCGTTAATTTATTATGGTCCAAAACATTGAGTGTTATGTGCAATGGAATGTAACAAGCACCACAATGCCACTTGAAAATAGGAACACATTGAGTGCCATATGCACTGGAAATTAAATGACACTACAATTGCAATCCCCCATCAAGTGGGACATTTATTAATTATGTGTTTTATTTTTTAAAGGTCCTTCATTTTTTATGGAGAAGCATTTCATTGCTCTCGGGACCATAGGGTGAGCATCAAGAAGGATAATTTATGGATTTTAAACTTTTCCAGCTACAACACCTATGGGCATTTAGCCCCTTCTTCCCACTATTGAATGGTGTTGTCATTGATGTCAAATTCAATCATTGATCAACATGAAGAATCCTATGGAGTCTCCAAAGTGTTCCCCTTATGGTGTAGTTTTAAGCATGGTCCTCACGGGAAGACGCTTTGAAGAAGACCACAAGAAGCCCTGCAATTGTTTGAAGAAAAAGAGTATGAAGGACATTTAAAATGCATGCAAAACCTCCATGGATTGATATCCCTCGTCAAAATGTTTCCAGTTGTAGGTGTCTCTCCATGTGGTTCCTCACAGTTGAGTAGATACATCCATTTAAATATGATCATGTGAATTTTCCCCTAAAAGATGTTACAAAAAAAGAAGTTCTAGGTCGTCCCTAAAGTTAGGTAAAGGAAGAAAGGAAGTCATATGTCGGCCCCAAAGATAAGTAAAATAAGCACTTGGAAGAGTATAAATACACATTAAGAACCTCTCATTATTAATCATTCAAGTTGGTGATCTCTGAGCACAATTTTGGTAGTGAAGGAACAAGGAGGATATGGAGATCGCAAAGTTGAGGAAGGCTTGATCTGATGTATTAGTTTTTTAGGAGACTTCCTCGCTAGTTGAACATTGTTGTCCTATGAGGCACCATTGGATATTCTTCACTGGTTGAACACCCTTGTCCCACGAGTCCCCATTGGACAACACATCCTTGTCCTGCGAGGCATCGCTAGACAACCCAGCCTAGTCCCGGGAGGATCTTTGTGATCGGGATTTGCCTTTAGATCAGATTTGCAGCATCGTCATCTCTTGGCATCTTGTCTAGGTTTTATGTCATTGTTGTATTTCTATGTAGTTTGATGATGATGATGTATCAATGATAATGACTGGTTGATTCTTTCATAAATATTTAAGGGTGGAAGGAAGGGGAAAGGAAAGGGGGCTAGAGCCTCCTTCTAGTTGCAGAGGGAAAATCTAGGGAGTTGTAGCTTCCTTCAGGTTGGAGCCTGTAAACTAGGGGGTTGAAGCCTCCTTCTAGTTGGAGCTAGAAAATCTTGGAAGTTGTAGCTTCCTTTGAATACAATCTTGTTATTAGATAAGAAAATATTTCATGGATTTCCACATAAATATGTTTTGCATTGTGTATTTGTTCTTCTAATATTTACTGTATATTAGATATATTTATTTGATTGAAAAGTTAAAGTTTTAAAAGTGATAAATTGTACTTGATATTGATTCACCCTCCCTCTTAGTATAAACAATTGGTTTTGGAGCAGGTTACCTTCAGAATAGTTTAATCACTGGAAGGAAAGATCGTGAGAAAAAATGGAAGGGCACATTCCAAATGGGATTCCACCATTTGATGGAAACAATTATGCATACTAGAGAAAC
>SNQJ01S0156301.1:0-22317 GCA_010110895.2 Picea sitchensis | reverse complement strand
AGATTGAATTAATAGAAGAAAGACTTTGATTCAATTCCATGGCTGTGTTTGTTTTCTGTGTGTTGTTGATATTATGTTGTTGCATACTTGCTTCTTTTTATGCCTTTCTTCTATATGCTGCATATGTTATTGCATGGCAGGTTTGAAACCTGAGAGAATGAGGAAATAAGTTTCAATTGTTTCTCTGTTTGAGCCAGGAGATTCCTGCATAGAGTGCAGTTGAATTCCTCTGCATAGAGTGCGTCGAGGAGGCTCTACAGTTAAACTCTCATTCTCGCTCACCGAGAAGTCGAATTGGGTTACTCGTGTCGAGTGGGGAAAGTGCAGGCCGAGAAGTTGGAAATCTCAGCAGTTAGTCTGAGGGAAAGAAAAGAACGGCGTGGGCTACTGTCGCAGTGAGTGCACATAGGCTGGAGGAGCAAGAGGGACCAAGCTCAGGAAGGATAGTTCCGTGGGAAAGACTTTGGGAACAAACCCAGGAGGAGCGTGAACAGATTCGAGCCTTGGGAGCAGGAAGAGTTCTCAAGAGGAAGAGAATCGATGACTTGAAATCCCTGTGAAGGTTTGCGAAACCTCGAGGATCGTTAGATCAAGGAGGAGTTACGCGGGAGTTAACCCGTAAGCGCAAGCGAGGAGGATTAAAGTCCATCGGACTTCGGGGTTTCGGCGTTCGGCGTTTCGGGGTTTTCGACCACGAAGAAACTTTGTATCGTGGATTCGCGATCCGCGAAATCCCGAAGAGGACGTGGAAGCGTGGGACCTGAAGACTCTAGTGGAGTACAGGTGGCGATTTACTGAAGTTCGAAGGCGGGAAGTCCAAGTCTGCACGTGCTATCGGAGTTCGGGGTTCGGGACTTTGTGGTGTCAAGGATTCGTGACATCGCATACTCCAATTTCCCGATAGGGTGGGAGCGTTGACCGTTGACCATCGGGGATCGGGGTTCGGTGTTTTGAATTGCATGTAAATTGGGCACATAAGGTTCACGATAGCACGAACATCGATTTCCCGACTTCCGAAGGGGAGCTCGCTGAAGGAGTTTACTGTGGGTAACTCTAGAGGGGAGTTTGAAGAGCTTGTAACTCTTCAGGCCTGGGTTGAGAGAAGGTCCTGGTGGAAGCGGCTGCTCGCCGAGGGATAGCTTGCGTCATGTAGGGAAACAGTCTGCATACTATGTATTCATGTTGAACGTTCGTAAGCCTGATAACAAGTATGAAATTCTTGATATGATCCTTAGGTAAACCTGAGGTTTCGGGATCGTACTTGGGGAGCAACTTTTCGGGTGCCGGGGAAGATTATATATTCATCTAGGGACGACCACGACATCTCTGGCCAACCAAGGCTAGTTGTTTTGAGGTGGAACTTCCCTTTCCTCCCCATGATCATTGTTACCTTCCATACTTCCAGATTCTAAATTAGACTCCTCTTCTTCTGAGTAATCACCTTGTTCAGAGACATTGCCTGTTGGGGTTTCGAGTATCAGATCAAGAGGATCTTGAATTTCGGTGATCGCGAAGTCTATTAAGTCTTCTATCGATTGAAAAAATACCTCATCAGGAGTTCTAACCATCGATCTGTGTTGTTTTTTTCTTCAAGGAAGTATCATAGTTATGGGTAATGCACCGGTCTGTCGAGCGTACGCTCTGGTGATTCGTCTGAATCGGTTTACTTCCTCGTGAGGAAGAGCGTAAGGTATTTCAGGATGAAACGGTTCTTCCTCGGGTTGGGGTGAGTTACTCATTTCTAGAGTACTCAGCGTGTGTGGGATGTCTTGGGGTTGAATAGCCATGCATATGGGAAGTTATGAATGTGTGGGTTGCTTGAAATACTGTATAAAATATATATTCAGCCATTCATTCTTAGGCCCTCCTTCTAGCACCAATTCTGTTGATGGGTCTTAAATCCCTTGACTCAACATCAGGAACCAAACCCACCACTGAGGCCCAATTAGACTCTGTAGCGTTTAAAATGGAATGGTTCTCAAGATCTTGTGATCCGACCAAGGTATCGATGGGCTTTGTGTTTTCTAGCGAAGGCTCTTCCTTCAGTTGGGACTGTTTTTTATTTTCTATATTTTCTCTTGGGGTGGGGCTGATATGAGAAGTGAAAGCCAGTATAAACCAACTTGACAAATAATAGGATAAAGTTTCAACTACTGAGAAGAGGTCGAACTAGGGATAACCTGCTAATCAAACATGCAAACGACAATTCTAGACCACAGGTCTAGTAATAATACATTAACCATGCGAGCATCCAATCATTGCCTGAGATTACTAACTACTAGAAAGAAAAAGACATATGGAACAAGATAAATGGTAAGTAAAATAATTCATCTACCACTATCATTTGTCTCATAATTCGCACAACAATTCATCATCTTCATCTTTAAAGAAAAGAACATCAAAGCAATTGTACCAGTTAACTTGACAATATATTCGATAGTTCTTACTTGTTACATCTTCTCATAAAATTGAATAGGAAATAATCCTTCTTCAAGCTCAATCATGCATGCATTTGATAAAGATAACTTCTTCTTTGGTCCAAAAGGACTTCTAGACTCACAACAACTTCAAAATAATTCTTAACAGCCAGAAAGAAAATAGTTCTTACAACAAACCATTGACCTCTAATTAATTGGTCGAGGTATTTATTTATAATATCAAGCTTAACCGAAGTTTAATGGCTAAGTACAGTTTGAACCAAACAAAAGTTGCCACGTGGAATTACCTCATAATAGTTTCTTGATCAGTCCACCTAGGATATTTCTTTGAAAGGATGACTCCTTTCGTATTCAGACCAATTGATGAACAATTCTTCACAAGTTTAGGCCCATGGGAATTTGTGTTGTTCCATTGGGGCCGCATGTATCCCTCTTATGTTCGCTGCATACACTTGGTAATTTACCAAGGTGGAATTCAGCAGTTGCAACATGGTTTTAGCTCTGATCGGGTGTTCTGTGAATTGTTGCACCTGTCCCGACCTTGCATCGACTACCTTTGTGCACTCTTCGATCCATAGGGAGTCTTGTTCGGCATACGTCTTGAGAACATCTCTTATGTCGATAAACTCACTGGGGATGCCGAACTCGGGGATCTTGATATCTTTGATTACTTTATTAATTTTATCCCAGTGCTTCTGGCACTTGGCATATTGTTCTTTGATCTCTCGATGTGGGTCCCAGGACATGTTAGTCCAGTATTCTGTGGATCTCTTTATGCGGTCGAGGCTACTTTTTCCTATCATCTGATTGCCATGTTCTTCCCTTTCTCAACCCTTCTAGACTGCCTCAATGTATTCAAGTCTTTCCACCTCTTGCAATTCTCTTTCATGCCATCATTCCATCTCCTTTCATGTTGCGAGGGCCATGAGAGTGTCCTCCTAGAATTCAATTATATTTTCGGTTAACATGTTTCTTTCTTTCCTGTACTCATTGTAAACTCCTCAAAACTCACTCTTCAAATATGTCGCAGTCTGTGTGGCACCTTTGTAATACTCAACAAGATGGCGCAAGTGTTCCAGTTCCTTCAGAGTATAAGCTATTTCTCTTTCATCCCTATTGGCCCTATCCTTGGCAGCATCAGAGAGGGATCTTCCCATGCCTATTAGTTCAGACATGCAAGCATCTGTTGTGTTTATCAAGTTTTCCTCTGTGGTAACCAAAATGGAATGGTCCACAGTAATCTTTCTCTTCTTAGCAGTTCTTTGCACGATGGATTTCCTCTTTTGTTCATAGGAGATTGCATAGATGTATTCTACCTCGTCTATCGACTCTGGTATCTGTTGGTCGCCCCATGTGAGCGTGTTTCCCAGGCTTCCAGTAGTATGTATTTGTTCAATATCAGACTCTTGAATCTCCTTATTTTTCTCCGAAGGACCGACCTCTTCCTCTACATGCACAGAGGTTTTCTGAGATGCCTCCGGGCTCTCATCATCACTGTATATATTTATGAACTTGGTCAGAGGGTTAGGCACACCTGTTTCGACCGACACCCAGCCTGGATCTGATTGAATCGCCGTGCCTACCGGTGAATCGGCTAGCGGGAATGTGGAATCAGGGCCATCTGAACCGTTGATGTTACCGGGGTCTGTGAGCTTGGAGCCGCCTACCCCTGTTGGTCTCTCTTCTAGGTTACTGGTCGGAACATTTGATAAGAGGGCTGAGTCATTTGATGCCAGTTCCATCATTTTATGAGAATGTTGGATCAAGAGTGTCCCTCTTTCCAGTGCACCTAGAATTTCGAGAAAATTCCAGTTCTGTACGAGGGATTCCTGGGGAGCTTCCATTGTTTCGGCCAATTCGAATGTTACCCTTTCTTCCCTAGTCCTGAGAATTTCTTGCGCTGCTTTCTCCAAGGACACTGTTTTCTCTTCCCAACTCATGGCCTTAAACTTCGTTACTCTGGGGTCAACCACTCTTGCCACCACCTCATCCCAGTCTTGAGCATTTTCAGTGAAAATTTCATCCTCAAACCGGTCGTGGGAATAAGGCCAACAGGATGAGCATGTTGGATCAAGAGTGCCCATCTTTCCAGTGGACCTGGAGTTTCGAGAAAATTCCAGTTCTGTACCGGGGATTCCTGGGGAGCTTCCATCGTTTTGGCCGATTCGAATGTTTCCCTTTCTTCCCTAGTCTTAAGAATTTCTTGCGGTGCTTGCTCCAAGGACACTGTTTTCTCTTCCCAACTCATGGCCTTAAACTTTGTTACTCTGGGGTCAGCCACTCTTTCCACCACCTCATCCTAGTCTTGAGATTTTTCAGTGAAAATTTCATCCTCAAACTGGTCGTGGGCATAAGGCCAACAGGATGATACTTGTGATGCATGTTTCGAGACCAGTCCCTTGGGATCATGCTTGCAAAAATGTCCTATCTAGAACTAAAATTCCAATTGACTTAATCCCTCTTTCTTGGCCTGCACAGTATCTTTAACCTAGTAGAAGCTGATATGAAACCCATAGGGTATGAATGTCCACTTCTTATCCTTCACCAAAGTGGCGTTGTAGCCCTGCAAGATAGTTTGGTAACCCCTAGTACCAGCCGGTCGGGGACATATATAGGTAGAAAATGTGGTGCTCCAGTGGAGCTAAAAACCCTAATGTAGGTTTCGCACTCATCCAGGTACTAGTGACCAACTTTTGATATAACTTTTTTGGCCCCATCAGACAACCTTGGGCACTCTTTCTTGAATAGTAAAAAATGAATAGGTGCGATAAATTGGTCGCAAATGAGAGAGTAGGATATTTTATACCTGTTCTCCCACAAAATGTCGAAGTAGACATGGACTAGGAGCTCGGAAGCGTGCCAGCTCAGGTTCATCCCGGTGAAGGCATTTATTGCATAGACAACGTCCAATAGATAAGACGCCATGTAGAAGGAAAGAGTTTCTCCTTCCTTCAGCTGCTGAGCCTGTAGAATGCAGGTGCTAAGATGTTTGGAGATGATATCACCCTAGTTGAAGCTTGTTACAGATATGGTGACAGTATAAGCCAAAGGCATCCAAGCCTCCGAAAACCTGGAGCAATCTTTCTCTCCATGCAACCGGCAAAGGAGATCCATTAGATAGATATAAGGTTGTCTGAGGTTGGTCATCGGGTACCAGCCGGAGTTTCGGTTGGTGAATTTTTTATCTTCTCTCCACCAGGATGCCATGATTTTGTTGGTGTCGTGCTTCTGATAAAACTTCACAACAAAATCCTTTTTCAAGCATTCATCTGGCTCCCTGAGCTTGTAATAATTTTGGACTTCTACTGGGAGGAAAACCCTGGTGATTTGACCATTATCATCATTAATTACACACTTCTGTGCATCAGAGTGATCAATGTGCCATTTCAAAATTTCAATGCAAGGGAATACCAAAGTCCTTCTCGCCACCATGTGTAGGTAAGCCTTATGGATGTTGACAAAGACCTCATCGTCCAGCTTCCTTGTGTCAGGATCGCTATGCAGGGCATATTCGAGAAATTCTTCGTGCTTGATTTTCTTGAACAGGTCTTTCCATCATGGGAATACTGTCTTGGTCCCAATGTTTGCCTTTGTGTCCCCAAAGGCCGAGGGCTGAGCGAAGGCTTCTTTGGTGATCGTCTTGATGATGGGCACCGAATTGGAAGTGAATTCCAATTTTCTTTCAATGGCTGGGGAGGATCCCTCTCCTACTTCTGATTCTTTCAGCTTTGGGGCTCTAGGAGATTTCCTAGTGGTAGGTTTCTTCGGAGGCATCGTTCTTGCAACTGAAGACGTTCAATTAAGGCCAGAATATAGAGTAATATTAGATCCTAATTTACATGTGAGGTGGAAACAAAAAAACTAGACTAGTACATACCTGTATGCTTGCTAAACTCTGTTGCTTAATACTCACTATACCTTGGATGATTTCTCCGGGTTGTTCGTCTCGCTCCTTTGGATGTTCTGAAGTTCTTTTCACACAGAATGATCTGGCTTATAATAATTCAGGATAATATAATGAGAGAGAACTTACCAATCACATCAAGCTATTAATACAATTAATGGGACGAAATTTAAAACTACTTACCGCCAATTCTCTGTAATCAAATTTACGTAGGTTGACGACGGAGGCATGGATGGAGATGCATTGTATCTGCAGGCTAACATGGTCATTTTTATTGGCAAATGAATTAGAAACTAATGCACGATCTTGGAATTAATCAATCGATTAAATGCATCGTATCTAGTGTATCTTAGAGATAAAACGTCCCATCGTGTCACTTCCTGAATGGGGAATTCAGGGATCAGCGTAAAGCTACGGGATTTTTCATTGATACCCCTTTTTATTTTTACAAAAAGAAAACCACTGACGCTGATTACTTTCGTCGGATGGTTCTTACGTGACCCGTGGCAGATAAAAACTCATGACTTGACTCACGAGCGCCAACAAAGGTGGTAACCTTCTTTCAGTTATGCACTCCCTAACCAAGCCTAGGAATCGTCGATGCCGATTAGATATCAGGGGTCAGTAACTGGGGATGAACTTATCGCATCCTTTTCCTTGGGCTAGCTTATTGGAATTTCACCAATGCCAAAAAAATTTGAGAGTTGGTGGCCTGTAAAATGTTTTACGCTCCTTACAGGTTTAGCTACTCATAAGTCGTTGATGCTGAAATGCTTTTATGGGATTGGCCGTCGGCGATTCCTTTCTTTCCCCGCAAATGACTACTTCCTTTCACATTTTTTCGATGTTGAATGAAATCGGTCATCGACAACTTTATTGTGCAATGCTTATCACGAAAGGACAACTCCCCTTTTACTGATTCCGATGAAAATCGGCGATCGACATCCTTAGTTTTCTAGAATGATTTTCTTTCATCTCTGATTCTTTCGGGTGCTGAATTTTGGACGCATCGGGTGAAACGATTTAGTGGTTGATTCTTTAATCAAATGTTAATCCCTTTAAGTTATGATGGTTTTGACATGTTCAGGGAAACTTTTAAATAATCAAGAAGAATTTTCAAAAAACAATGATAAGCGAAAACAACATCGTTCCGAATTAGACAATACCAAAAGATTAAGTGGTACCCAAAAAGTAAAATTTGGCAAAGAATTTTTAGGGTGTGTTTAGAGCTCAACAATAACATCCTTCTTGATTTCTCCTTCAGATTTTCTTTTCCATATCTTTCTATGAGATATTATGCGTTTTGGATCTTCTCTTTCTAATTGTGTTTTTGGAGATTTGTCATCTCCTTTCATGTTCCAATTTTTATTAGGTTTTGTCACTGACTTGAATGACTTATTCAAATATTGACTTTTTATATTCTTTCAGTTTTGGTATTTGTGCCTAAACCTATCACAGTTGTAACATCTCATTGTATGACAAAATTTTGTTGTGTTCCCAACAAAATTACATCTCCAACATCTAACTGAGTTTTTGGATTTTCTTGTATATCCTTTATCTAGTTTCTTGCAGTTCATTGATTTATGGCCAAAACTATGATAAGAGAAGCAATAGCCATTGAAGTTTTTTTCATTTTTGATTTTATTTTGCCTTGAAGGATCTGCCATTTGATTTTCTTCTTCCTTTTTAATTTTATAGCTATATTCCTTAACAAAGTTCATGACTTGTAATTGCTTTGTACTTGAACCTTCTCCTTTCAATAAGGATGATCCTTTCTCATGTTTATAAATGGTGATCCATTTTTTATTGTATTCTTTCTTATTTTATCCAAGACCAGTTTTTTCATCAGTTGATCTTTGGCTCTTCCAAATCTTATTTAGGATAACTGAGATATTATGGAAATTGACAATCTTATCTTTTTTCAGTAGTATGGATGCCATTAGACCAAAACCCACAGGTGATTGGTAAAATCAACACCACCAGATTTCAAGGATCCACGAGAGGAGATTAGTCCCTTGTCACGATACACTAGGGAGCACTGCCTACTTGCAATTTAGTGCAACAATCTCCCCCTCAACACGAGCTGAGTGTGTATCGAACTCGTGACATCTAGCTCTGACACCATTTTTTTTGTTTTATTTTTGAGAGATTTTAGTTTGGAAGAAGGATTACTCCCAATTTTTGCCTAAGATATTCAAATAGATCTCCGCTTAAGGGTTTTGTGAAAACATTTGCCACCTATTCTTGTGTTGTAACATATTCCAATTTAATGTTCTTATTTTCAGACCGATCTCTTAAATAGTGATATTTTATGGGAATATGTTTTGATTTGGAGTGCTAGACAAGGTTCTTGGAGAGACTTATAGTGCTTGTATTATCACAGTGGATAATATTAGGTTCTTCAAATATTTTTTTGATGTCTTGTAGGGTTTGTTTCATCCATTCCACTTGTGTGCAACATTCTGTTCCTGCAATATAGTCAGCTTCAATGCTATACAAATAAATTGAGGACTGTTTCTTACTTATCCAAGCTACCAATGATTCCCCCAAAAATAATGCTCCCCCACTTGTACCTTTTTTGTCATCTACATTACCTTCCCAATAAACATATGAATAGGATTTTAAAGTGAATGAATCCTTGATAGGATACCACAAACCAAGATCTATGGTTCCTTTCAAATACCTGAAGATTCTTTTTACAATTTGAACATGGCTCTCCTTTGGTGCTACTTGGAATCTAGCCAACATCCAAACTGCTTTCTTGACATCAGGTCTAGAAGTTGTTACACATAGTAAACTACCAATCATTGATCTGTAGTGTTTTGGATCTACATATTTGGATTAATCTTCCTTGCTTAGTTTGCACCCAACTGTCATAGGTGTACTAATAGGTTTGCAATCCTCTAATTGGAATCTCTTAAGCATGTCTTTAACATACTTAAACTGATGTATAAGACTCATGCTCTGGAATGTATTATTTGTAGTCCTAGAAAGAAATTAATTTCACTAAGCAAAGACATTTCAAATTCTTGTTGCATCATCCTAGCAAAGTCCTTACTCATTTTTTCATCATCACTTCCAAATATAATATCATCAACATATACTTCCACAATAATCATGTTATTACCATCAATTTTATAGTAAAGATTGTTGTCTATCGATCCCCTCTTGAGGCCTTGTTTTTGTAAGTAAGAGTCTAGCCTTGCATACCATACTCTAGGTGCTTGTTTTAGCCCATAGAGTGCTTTCTTTAATTTACATAAATAGTCTAATTTGTTAGTTAATTGAAACCCTTCTGGTTTCTCAATATAGACTCCATCTTCTAAGTTTCCATTGAGAAATGTTGACTTGACATCCATTTCGTACACTTTAAATTTTTTGTAGCTGGAGAAAGCTAGAAACATCCTAATTGCCTCCAATTTGGCCGCAGTTGCAAAGGTTTCTCCATAGTATACTCCTTCAACTTGAGCATACCCTTTATAGACCAATCTAGCTTTGTTCATGATTACTTGTACATTCTCATTCATTTTGTTTTTATACACCCATTTAGTTCCAATGACTTTTTTGTTTTTTGGTCTTGGAACTAGTTCCGAAGTTTTATTTTTTTCAATTTGGTCAAATTCTTCATTCATAGATTTGACCCAATTCTCGTCTTTACATGCATATTTTCTTCATCTGGGTTCAATATGTGACAACAATTCTATTTTTGTTTGATACTATAGTTGTCTTCTTGCGTGCACTCCATCATTCGTATATCCAATAATCAGTTCTTCAGGATGATTCTTTTGAGTCATTCTTGAGGGTGTCTTTGTGTCTCTTCTTGGGAATTCCTCTCTTATCTCTTCTTGAATATCTTCTTCATCTTCACTCGTAGGAATATAATCATCTTCCCTTTATTTATTCTCTTCTACTTCTTTAGCATGTTCAAGTTGAGTCTTTAGATTGATGACTATTTATTTTGTATCATCCAAGACTTCTTTACATTTAATAGTTTTTTCATATGTCTTCAATTCTTCCATATCTTTTGTTAGATCAAAAACTTTAGTTTTCAATATTTTGATTTCTTCTTCGTATTCTATCTGAATCCTTTTGAGTTTGATGGCTTCTCTTTCAAACATTCGGCATGATTCTTCCTTTTTAGTTATTTGAATCTTCTGAGCTTCTTCCTTTTTCTTAGCTTCTACAATTTGAGTCATCAGATATGCATTAGTACTTTCTTTTATCTTTTTGAAATTGATGATTTCCTATTCCAACATGTGGTAAGATTTTTTTTTCCTTGTTAACTAGATCCTTAGTTCTTCCTTACTTTCTTTAATTTCCTCAAGTTGAGTGTTTGACTTCTCAACCTCCTGTATAAGATTCACAGCTTCTGCTTCCAGCTTATGACATGAATCTTCCATTTTGTTCATCTGGTTCCTCACTACCTCCTCTCTTATTTTGGTTTCTTTAGGTTGGGTTTTTAGATTGACATTGCTTTATTTTAGTTCTTTTAGATCTGCAAGGTTTCTGCTAAGTTCATCATCTTCCTTCTTTTCTTCTTTTGCCTGACTGAATTCCTTCTTCAATTTCTCAATCTCCTTTTCTTTTTCTTCTAACTGAACATTTTTCTCAGATATGATTTTTTCATTGTCTTTGAGCATTTCCTCTATTTCCATGATATGCTTTTGAATCTTTTCAAGAAATTATTTAGTGTAGTCATGAAGAAAACTATAGTCTGAATCATTATGATCAAAGTGGTATACATAGAGACTCCAATCAAGTTTCTGTTTGGCCTTTGATAGTTCTTCTTCTACTTCATCCATGGGATAAATGTTAACATAACATTCTTCTCATTCTTTTAGTACTTCTTTTCTTGTACTATCATGTTTCTTTAATTCTTCCATCTCTTTTGTTAGATTAATAACTTTGGTTTTCAAACTTTAGATCTCCTCTTTTTGGTTAGATTGATCTATCTTTTGTAGTAGCATCATATCTTTCTGTTGGAGTTTCTCCAACTCTTCTAGAGTGCACAGGGTTGTGTACTCAAGACTGTCAAGAGACTCCACAGGAATTTTAATATGCATATAATTTCCTAGTTCCAAACGAATTTCTCCTATAGCAACTACAACATCAATTTTAAGATTATGTAATTTTTCATTAGTGAATACTGAGGTATTCCTCAATTCCTTTATGAGGTCATCTTCTTCATTATTAACTGGGGTTTGCATCAAATCCTGCATTTCATACTGATTAGAAATGTATTTCTCTATATTATGTTCTTCAATATGATTGCAATTTTCCTTTTATTTATCTTCTTCATTATCTTGATAAGACCTCTCTTCTTCTAAGTTTTGTTCTTTATTCAGATAAGAATCCTCTTCATTAGAGTCTTGTTCTTTATTCTGACAAGAATCCTTTGCATCTGAGTCTTGTTTCTTACTTTGATAGGATTTATCCTCTTCTTGTATTGCATTCTGATAATAGTTTTCTAGTTGAAGCCATAATTCCTTAGCATATTCGTAGTGCTTCATCTTTGCTTTGACTTGGTCTGTTAATCCATCCTGAATTTCTTTTAAGGCTACTAAATTATTTCTCTTTTCTTCCTTTGTAGTTTTGGATTTTCTCTTTGAAGTAGTTAAGTGTCAGGGCTTAATTACCACCGAATCTCAAACTCCAGATCCTCTTGACTTCAGATATATTTTCATATTTTCCCTCCATGATAAATAATCCATTCCATCAAATAAGGGAGCTTAATTTGTGGAAATAACGATTTGTCCACCCATTTATTCTAAATCTACCTTCAGTGTTTAAATTGTGGTGAAGGAAGCTTTCTCTGATACCAATTTTTCAGTAGTACGACTGTTGTTAGACTAAAACCCACAGGTTATTGGTAAACTCAACACTGCCAGATTTCAAGGATCCACGAGAGGCGATTAGTCCCTTGTCACGATACACCGGGGAACACTGCCTACTTGCAATTTCGTGCAACATGCCCATCATGTGGAAGGTCTTGGAAAGATTGTGATATAGACTATGCATCACTCTCTTCTCTAAGTCCCTATAAAATCTCCCAACCACCCAATGTAGAATCATAAAATGTTTGGAGTAACCATAATTTGGCTTTCGACCAAATCTAAGGTTAATAGTGGCCCCATTTTGGGACAAATGTCCTCTTATGGGATGTTGAGAGTCCTATAATATTTGAAATGTTTGTTAAATGACAACAACATGTAACTTGGTATTTGGAACCAATAAAATATATACGAATCCCTATGATGAAAGTAGTGAGTTGAACTTATTTGTGGCATACACCAACTAATAAAAAATTAATGATGAAAATATTCGTTAAATGTCAGATAACTCACTAGTGATCCAAATGAGTACCAAGGTAAGAGTATAATATTGACAATTGACCATGTGAATGAAGGTGTTGAAGTTGAACATTGCAACTCTAATTATTTAGGTAAAAATCATTGGTGAAAAGTATCATTATCATCCATGATGGTAATAGACACCAAGGTACTTCGTCTCTAAATCCAAACTTCATAGAGAATGTGTTACAATCAAGGTTGAAATTTCAAAATTGGAAAGCCTGTCAAATTCGATGGTTTCAAATACTATAATGCCCGTTTTTCCTATTTTAACCTAGAAATTTGATGGTTACACATTTTTTCCAACCGTATTTCATGGACAAATTTTCCATTAAATTCCATCCTTGGTTAGAATGGTTGAAGGAAAATCAATTTAGAAGGAGAGACAAGAAGAAGTCTTTACAACCAATGAGGCAATAATACGATGATAATACATGTTTAACATATTACACACAAGGATGGATTAATATGAAAATGACACTTACATGATCATGGATTGGGCTAAAAATAACGTCAATGTACAAAAAATCAAGGTGATTTGATAATAGGTTCACCATTCCCAAGGGACTTAAGGACATTAAGAATTTTTTCTACCTAAAATATATAAGTCTCTAAAGATATATTAGTGGGAGTCTCAAGACTTTTTTATTTATTTATGACGATATGATGTGTGAAGTGACACTTATTGAACAAAAAATGAAAAGGAATGGTCGTAGTCTAAATGTTTTACATTTTGGCTATTTTTCAGGATGTTATTTGGTTAAGTTTTCCATAAATTTGGCAAGAAATTGTTGGATATGCAAATTAAATGGTTAAGTTGGTATAATATGAGTTTCCCAGGTAATTTTTAGGACGCTAAATCCATTTATGTAATCACAAATTCAATTTAAACAACTGGAAATTGTGATTTTGCCCAAATTTATATTGTCGGATTTAGGTGAAAAAGTAAAAAACATATAAATTTTAGACAATACCAAAGAAATGAACTCATATTTGAAACATTAAATCAACCCTAAAAACTATAAGTTTTTTTCTCAAAATTGAAAACACAAAAAAAAGGACCCGAGTTCAAGGGGAAAATTAGATGCAAAGGGAACCTAGATTTACACCTAACTATGTATTGATTGAATAAGTGTGTCAGGTGTTGTACATTAATGTTATTGAATTTGATCACCATTAATTTCTCTCAACGCAAAGACATATTTTCTTGCAACAAAATGAATCTGACACTTACCTACCCAAAGTCTTATCAAATTTGTAATGGTCACTTTGTTTTTTCATGCCTCTTTGGCCTGCATTAAGACCAAGTCTCCAACCTCAAGGTCCCTCTCTTCATATAATTTATCAAAGGGTTTCTTCATCTTTCCTTAATTATCCACAAATTTGTTATATGCCTTCTATTTTTCTTCTACCAATTAATGAATCTTTGTTTTTAAAGCCTTTTCATCGGAGTATTTTTTAAGGGAGTATTTTTTCTAATTGACTATTTTTTTAAAATAAATTCACAAATTGATCGTTTTCACCTATTTTTACATAAAATATGAATACATGAATAATATTCTATAAAATCCCCCAGATGGGGTGTTAGCAAGGTCCATGTGTCAACAAGAGAGGGTGACAATTGTCAGTGTTGCACCAGCCACGTGACCGATGTATGCACTGCCCACTCTTATCCTCTCTATGAATAAAGTCTTTTTTCATTTCTGCCATCCATCTATTATCTGTTTGAGCACGTCATCCTCTAATTCTTCTTTTGAACAATGGAGGAGAATTTATGGCAGTCACCTCTACGCATGTGCGCATTTCTACTTTGGTTTTCATTTTATTATTCCGCTCCTTGGCTGGATCATCATGTTTCTTCCTTCCCTACAGAGAAAACATCCAGTTTTCAGTTCTCTTCTGCCACCACCTTCTACGTCTGCTTTCTCTTTGCACCTTCACTTCTCCTCTCTGCCTCGGTCATGCCTCAAGTTCATGGGAAGCAAAAGAGAGGCCCTGTTTGGTACCAAAATCGAGCTAGCATGGTCATCTAGCCTCCGCCTACCCCTTCTCTGTCACCCAACCCCTCAAATTCCTCCTCTTTCCAGTCCTCACAGGGCCAGAATGGTCTTCCACCTTTTCCCTCACCATGAGCTTGTCATGTGGAGTGCTTTGATCTTAAGGGAAATTCCTTGGGCTTTTCTCCTAGCCCAATCCAAGACCCGACCTTCTCCTCACAACTAGCCTCAGCCCACCCAATGAACTCACCTGAGCCCTCCGCTGTCGTGCCACCACCCTCTGCCCCCCCGCAACCACCCTTAGTCTCGTCTCCTCTGTAATACACGCCGACCCACTTGGAAGAACCACCAAGCCAACAACACTCCTTCTCGAATTGTGCTTCATGCGCAAAGTTTCAAGATTCAATGGAAATATTGCAAGATTTGGTGTTTGCGGTTCACAAGGATGTGGAAGTGTTATAGAAAGATTTGCCTCACCCCATGCAATATTGCACAAAAGGAATTTTTACATTTCCCTATGCATACTTGTCATCCCTTTTTGAAAATCCCAGAGATAAAAATACATTTTTTCGACATATACGCACCTTTCCCACTACACAACATGCCTATACATAGGTTGCACCACTACAACCCATGTACATTGAAAAATGTTCCCAAAAATGAAAACTGGTGTTGGGTTTCCATGTCATGACATGAGATCAATGATCTTTGGCCTTCCATATACTGGAAACGTCCCGACTTGGCCCTTCAGTTCCACTTGAAGGCTATAAATGGGCCAATTCTGATCTATGGAAAAGAGGAGAAAGAATTCAACTTTGAGAGAAAAGTTACCTTAGAGGAATTATTCACTTCACATTGAGTCTGCGTCCATTTATCCTTTAAGTTTGAACACAGTGTTCAACCCCCAAGCTCGTTCCTTATTGAGTGAGAAATCCATTGTTTCTCTTACATGATTTTTCCTTTGGTGGAGGATTGAAGTGGTGGAGACCCAGCTGGAAGGAACTTAGTTTCTTGGTTCTGAACCATGTCAACACGGAAGTCTATAACTTATTCACTTCTACTGATCATATCTTAATAGAAACACTCGTTTCTCATCCAATTGATATCTTGCAAATATTTGAATTATTATTCCATTGGCGTATTTGTTATGAATGTTAATGCATTATGCTATTGAATGTGCTAACACCATATACTATCACCATATGCTTGCGTTGCTTGGTTTTTGAGGACTAGTTGTGACTGTATTGCTTTGGGTCAAGTGCTCAACGATGGACTTCATCAAACGTCTAGACGAGGTAGGCCTTGTATATTTTCTTGCTAGCATATTTGTTTATATAGCATACTTGAGAATATAGTTGATTTCTGCAGTCATTTCCATCTATTGTGGTTTTCCCCTAGCCATAGAGAGATTTTCCTCATAATAGAATTGGCGACCATACTGGGGATTGAATCTTCTTTCTTGGGGCTTGGAGTTTCTTTCTCCTTAGATTTCTCTCGTTCATATTGCATTTCTTGTCGTATGATTGCTTAACAACCTCTGTTCACTCTGGGTCTGAGTCTTTCAACCTTCTCCTTATCCTAGTTGTTTTTTTTACACATATACGTGGATTTTTGCTTGACATTCATGTATATACGTGTGATTTCCTTCTGCAAGCTGGGTACATACACACTTTTCCCTTGAAAAGTCGCGTACATCAACCTCTTTTGCTTGATTTCTGGGTTTGGTGATTGCTAGGTAGGTTTTGATGATTGTCGAGTCTTCTTAGGTCTCTGTAGTGACTGTTAAGTGTTTGTGGAATGACAGGAAACTTGCCTTTGGTTGAATTTTTGGGTAGTTCCTTTCTCATCATATTTTCATTTTGATTGTCCTTGTACATTGGGATGGGTATTTTGCTCCTTGGTATCCTACTTGAGTTGTCTCTTTCTATACATGGTAGAGTCTTTATATATCAAGTTGTTCATCCATTCACTTTCATTTTTCTTATATTGAAATTACAAAAATATTAGGCATTTTGCATTGATTGGCATTTTGATCTTTTAGTCTTTTTCATTTATCTTAGTGCATGTAAAGAAAGATTTCATTTTTATTCAGAATTGCATAATTGAATTGAAAATTTCATTTTAAGAAGCATATCATTCATTGGAAATTTAAGTTAGGACTTTACATTATATTCATATTTACTTTACTTGCTGAGTCATAACATCACCATTTTAATGACCGCACCTTTAGAGTAAGCACAACCATTGAAATTAATGCTATAATTTTAAATTGATTAGTAACAATTTTATTTTCTAGGGTGCAAAAACTAGCTTAGGATTTAGTTCTTTGGAATAGAATTTTGTGAGTAAACTTCTCCAAGGCTATTAAATCAACATATGTGTTTGACTAAGGGAGTGGAAAAATCCATTATGTAATCGGTAATATTAGGAGGCTTCGCTTACAACAGAGCTAATCACGAGGTCATGTGAGTTCGGTTGAAGGGATATCCCCTTGATACCTTCTTAGCGTCAGAGATATTTCTAGGGATCTATTCATATATGGGGATCTTGCTAATGCCCTTACCTCCGTGAGAGGCAGTGCTTTCAAGGTTTCAGGCTTTGTTACCCTGCCCATATGGTGGACCTGACTTACGACTGCTCACATTTGCATCAGTTATACAATGGTTTCTTAGTTTCTTGACTTAGGTGCCACATAAGTTACTTGAAGGGGTTATTCTATAGGTACCTTGGGTCATATACAGGTCGGATAACACACAACCTTTATGGAGGATTACCTTTCTGGGGGGATATGATCGACTAGTTTTTAAGCCCATGAGGGCCCTTATAACTGATTATGTTACCTCCAATATTCAACAAGGAGTCTCATGCCCCTCTTGGGTGAGACATACCTACTTTAGGGAGGGAGGCCCCTTTCAGCCACTTTACCTTGTTTGTGTGCATTTTGGCCGTTTGATTATTTTTGGTGTGCTCTTTGGTATTAATATACCTTTGAGATTTTATACCATTCTTTGAGTTTTAATTTTCATGGATAGTGGAGTCCCTGCGACTCCATTCTTTACCGCTACCACCCCCACGATGTTCACTCATTTCATGGGGATGAATCCGTACACTTTTCATAATGGTATGCAGAATTATAACACTCAGACCATGCCTTGAGTCTCTAATAATTTTCTTGTTGATATGACAAATGTGCCTTAACCCTTTCCATCCTCCCCCTATCCCACTTATATGAATCCTAGAATTGGATCTGGGGGCACCATGGCCCCGCCGTCTACATCTTCATTTGATAGGATTCATGTCCCTCAACCAACTCTCACTGTAGGAGGTTGGAACCTCCCCTCTTATAGATCCAGTCCTAGCTATGTTTTTTTAGGAGCCAATACTCAAATGGGTGGTTATTCTACTTATTACACCCCATCCATGTATCCTTTGTTTTCCATGCCGATTCCTATGAACACTTTTCCCATGGTGGGTCCACATATGTCCTCTGGTATTTGATATGAAGGGAATCAATTTTATGGTTCGGGCTACTCTCTTCATAGAACCCCTTCACATGAGGGAAACATATATCCTCACTTGAATAATCCTTATCATACTTTCGTCTCTTCGCATACTTCAGTGATTATTATCGTACAAACCTCTTTGGATCAATTAGGCGAAGGATACTACTTTTTTGGACAGGGAAAGGGTGTAAACTAGAACCCTTCCTATCCTGCAATGTTTCAAAGCCAATATTTCCTGGGACCTTGGTATCAAATGCCAAAACCCACCAATAGTCCAGTCACTTCCAGTCATATTGGAGCTCTATCACAAACCCCTACTAGTCATGTTGGAGATTGGTTGACGACCTCTGCAAGTCATGTTGAAGACCCACAACTAGTCATTGATAGTCATGCTAGGGGCATCACTTTAGTCGCCATGAGTCATATCAATGTCACATATCCAACCTCTATACATCATGTGGTATATGACTCTCTCGCCTCTTCTATTCACACTGAGAGCATGTCGCCAGCCATTGTAAATGATGTTTGGGGAATTCATACGATTGAGAAGCCTAGACGTCGCATACGTAAGCCCAAATTCCTTTGCAGGACTTGAGAAGGAAATCACCTTACTCATTTGTGTCCTGCTACTGTTGGGATAATAGAGGCCTAGTTCTCACCTGAGGGAGCTTCAGGTTCTGATGCGTCTGTGGTTTCCCCACACCCTATTTATCTTTTGATTGACATGACAATCATGATGATGGAATCCACTCCTGACCACACCCCCATTTTCAAGGGTGATGTGTCTCCTATCCTTGTTATCACACATCCTATTCAACCCAAAGTTGAAGAAGTGGTCATACCAGTGCAATCTCTGGTCAGTCCAACTCTCCTTGTGTAGGGTGATGCATCCTTTAACCATGTTGTTAGAATTTATGATACTGCCTCTTCTGAATAGGAGAGAGTTTTACTCTTCCTGATTACTCTCCCTCCAAGTCCTAAAGAAGTTCCCTTTGATTGGGATGGTCTTGTGGGGTATCCAATGCCTCCGCCTATGTCCTTTCATGTAAGAGACATTATCCGATATATCACGGAGATAATAACCTCCACTAGCACTTTATTATCCTCAACGTGGAGAGATTTGGGTTTTCCCAAGATTGTGTTAGCTATTCATATGATACTAACATTTCACAGAAGTCCAGTATGGGAGCTTTGGCCTCCCCTGTGACTTGTTGCCTAGAAACTCCCAAGCGAGTCTGATTTAAGCTTTTTTTCGACTCGTCTAAAAAACAAAAATATTGTCCAGTGAATTTGTCCCTTTAACACTCGTTAAATTGTACTTGAAAGATTGTGAGTCTTAGTTAAGCACTTTTCCAACTCATTTTCAAAAAAGTGAAAAGATTGTCGACTGAACTTGTATCTTTTACACTCATAAATTGGATTTGAAAGGACATTTATTTGGTACAAGTTTATCCCTTTTTCAAACCAAGTAGACTAAGATTACGAAAAATGACATTTTTTGGCGTTAAGTTGTGATTGCATCTCATGCCCTTGCTTGCAGTATTGAGCCTATAGCCATTTCTCACTTTGCATCATAAACTATTTGCCTCATAAGTTTTGCATCCTCAACCAAGTAGAGCCTCATTTATAACCTTCACAATTTGACACCCTATACCTAGGAGGGAACATTCCCCCGAGTATCCATCTCCCGCATGCACCTCCTTGCATTGAGCATAGGTATGTTCCACTGCTGGAACTAGTTTTTATTTATTGCGACACACGTTTCCTCCTATGTATCATAACATTCATTTGACTGTGAAAAAACAAAAAAATGGGGGCGGGAAGGGAGTATTATCTTATATTGCCAGCAGTCGTGCTGCCTTTGAATAGATCACAATTTTATTGAGTCCACTTGTCATCATAAGTTTGGGTTTAGCATGGCCTTAGGAAGTTGGGCTCATTACAAAGAGTTATCTCCCCTGACTAGTTACTCTTCCAGTCCCTATGGAGAGTTTGATTGATGCCTCATGTATCTCATGGTTTCATCATTGAGTCTATGTCGTCAAAGTCTTCCATATGTCTCAAGCTCTTGTTCAAAGGATGTCTATCAACTTGTGTTAGCCATTCCTCAGAAATCTTGAATTTGCATGTCATCCATACCCTTAGTTTTTCTTAGAATCACATGATGTTGTAGTCCTATTATGCACCCTATTCCTACTTTCCTCATTGGTAGGTACCCTTGAACCCAACAGTCGACATTTCATCATGGGTCGTTGACTAGGTGGTTTCCCTTGTGTTCGACGACAAGACATCTATTCACACATTGAGATTTGTGCAGTGTCTTGGATGTCATTATCCTTATTGGTGGTTTCCTTGCCTTTGTCAGTAGTTTTCCTCATTGGCTACTATTCAGAGGGTCTTTTTCGTGTACCGCTTGAACTTGGCACATGTGAAAGACGTACAGGTTCGTTGGTTCGTGAACATGTTCTTCATCTGATTTGCTCCAAATCATGAAGCTCATGCTTTGTACCTCGTGCTGAATGATGAGAGATGCCTTAAGGCTCTCATTTCATCGAGTCTCTTTCCATCAACTTCAACTCATCTATTTTGGAAACAAGACCTAGAGTCCTATGAGTACCTTGAGGCTTGCAGTCATTAATGGCAGGTTCTCTTGCCATCGACAGTTGGGAATACATCAATGTATCCTGATTGATGGATTCTTCAAGTGTTCAACCTCGACTCCTTTATTCACACTTGTAATAATGTACTTGGTGCCTTGATACCTATTTTCATCATCGGTAGGGTGTTTCACGTTTGTTAATGGTATACTTCAATGACCGATAATCAAACAAAGTCTCATTGTGTTTGACCTCAACTCCTTTATTCACACGATGTAGAATTGCACCTTTGGCGGATTGTGTAGAAGACTTGAAGACATCATTATGTGGTCGCAACTTTCCTGAGTTGTTTCTTCCCTTTCATTGGACCAGTGTTGGATTACTAAGAGGGGAGGGGTGAATCAGTAATAACATAATTATAATCCTTTTTCTTCAAATGTTATATCAATGTAGAATTATTATCCAATAATGAGCAGTAATAAATAAACAATCACACACATACATAGTACACCAGTGTTTTACATGGAAACCCAAATCGAGAGAAAACCACGGAATGCTTTTTCTTATATGTCTCGAAGAATTACATTCATTGGAAGCACCAACTTCCTTTGTTTTCCAGCTGCAACTGGAAGGAGGCTACAACCCCCTAGTTTCTCAGGCTACAACCTGAGGGAAGCTCTAACTCCCCAAATCTCTGGCTACAACTAGAAGGAGGCTACAACCCCAATGTTCTCCGACTACAACCGGAAGGTGGCTACAACCACCTATTCTTGCCTAGTCCTTTCACCTTGAAGTAGAAGTATAATGATGGAACCACTGTCACATTATCACTGTGAGATATACCAGTGTAAATCTGTACCAATAAATCTGAACCATGCATCAACCATTCATCAACCTGTACCTCAACCTGTAATCAACCTGTACCACAAAAAAGTGCATCAACCATGCACCAACCTGTAATCAACATGTACCAAAAAACAATGCATCAACCATGCACCAACCTATAATCAACATGTACCATAAACAAGTGCATCAACCATGCACCAACCTGTAATCAACATGTACCATAAACATGTGCATCAACCATGCACCAACCTGTAATCAACCTGTACCATAAAAAAGTGCATCCAACCATGTGCCAAGTATGTACCAATCATGTTTAAACTACTCATCAACTATAACTCATCAATATGTACCAACATCATCAACTATACACCTCATATATGTGCGCCAACTCATCAACTACTTGTCTCAACCATGTACTCAACATGCACCTCAACCAAAATCCCTCATCAATTTCATCATCCAAATCTGATTTGTATCTCTATATTAGACATGGTGTATATGATCACATTCCTGCAAACCTTCCTTAACTTTAAAAACAAGAGACTAGCATTTTCATCAAACTTTTCTTTAATTTCACATCCCTAGTTTTGGATTAGTCAACAACCCTAACTTAAAGTAATCATAACTTTGAACCTGTAATGTATAAATATCTGAAACTGATACAAAATGTTCTTCAGTGTGT
>SNQJ01S0156299.1:0-15112 GCA_010110895.2 Picea sitchensis | reverse complement strand
TAGAAATCAGTTTAACCACTGAAAGGTAGATCATGGAGAGTACCAACTTGTTTAAAAATGGAATACCACATTTTTTTATGGATAGAAGTATGCTTTCTTGAGCATAAGGATGAAGACATGTATACAGGCAAAGGGATTTCAAGTTTGGAAATCAATTGTAGATGGATACACAGCACCAGTTGTTCCACCAACAAATGACAAAGCAGTGAAACTCAGTGAGAATAATTCCAAATCCAAAAATTCACTTTTGAATGGTCTCAGTGATACGGTATTCACCAAAGTTGCACATTGTAAATCCGCTAAATAGATTTGGGACAAGATTCGAAATATTTATGAAGGAGATACAAAAGTCAAATCAACAAAGCTTCAAACTTAAAGAGGTTAGTTCAAAAACTAAAAATGAAGGAAGATGAGAATATTGTAGCCTACTTCTTATGAGTCGATGAAGTAATGAATGCAATCATAGGATTGGGAGAATAAATCGAAGAATCTGTAATTGTTCAAAAGGTACTAAGATCTCTTCCTATGAGATTTAACCCTAAGATATCAGCACTAGAAGAAAGATCGGATGTAAAATCAATAAGCATGGACGAACTGTATGGAATTTTCATAGCATATGAAATGCGAACTGAATAGGAAAATCCATATGTAAAAGAAGCAACCTTCAAAGAATCCAAAATATCAAAGCAAAAAAAAAAGGAACGAGAAGAATATAGCAACAACAGTGACATCTCGGAACATGATGAAGAAGTGGCCAACTTCGTCAAAAGACTGAACAAGGAAACCGACGGTAAGTATAGAGGTAAGCTTCTTTTAATTTTTTTTAATTGTGATGGTATTGGTCATTTTACTAAAAAATGTCCTCATAAGAAAAAGAGAAATGATGAAGGTTACTCAAAAGGCAAACACACAGATAAAGGAAAAATAACTACAAATAAAGTTTTCAAGAAAAGCTTATGCACCAAAGAAGACATCTCATCATCAGATGAAGATGAAGTCAGTGACAGTGAGAAATGAAGAGTTCTATTCATGGCAATAAAAGAATATGAAAAAGAAGACTTTGAAGAAGAATATGAAGAAGTCGAAGAAGAATATGAAGAATTCGAAGAAGAAATTGAATAAGCAGAAGTTGACTATCGAGAACAATTAATGTGTGTCATAGAATTTATCAGAAGAGAAAAGAAAAAAAATAAGAAACTACAAGTAGAACTAGACAAGAAAAAGGATACTCGAGAACTAGAACAAATGATCACAAAATTGAAGGTTCAAATAGAAGAAGATAAAAGAATTGATGAAGCAATCAAAGAAAATATAGAAGAAAAGGACAGGATCATTGGAAACTTGGAAGCAGAGTTTGTCACACTAAGAAAGGATATTTAAAATAAAAATATGAAGAATAGCTCAAAAGTTCTGGATGACATTATCAGTAGTCAAAAATCGCATCTTGACAAGTATAGACTTGGATACAATCAGACAGAAAATGGATTAAGCTCCAAAACAACAGAGCAAGAAACATATCCAAAACGTTATGCAGAAACAATCAAAGGGGATAGGAATATATACAAGGAAGATTACAGGGACACTCCTCCACCAAGAGGATTCATATTTTAGAATCAACAACAGACACATAGGCTTCAATAAGAATGATTCATAAGAGCACCTCATTTCAGAAGATCTTCAACTCTTAGAGTCATACACAATAACAACTTTGAGAGTCATACACAAAGGGGTTATTCAAGAAGACCAAGTGAAACACAGAGAAGAAGTTACAATAGGTTTGAATCTTTGAGCACTAAAGTGGAATGTTACAAATGTAACAATTTTGGACATGTGGCCAAAGATTGTAGAATGACAGTCCTTCCTAAATAGCCTCAACAGAATAACAACATTCACTGACAGGAACCTTGGAAAATGACATGGATAAGAAAGAAAGATCAGTATAGCAATGAAGAATGCACAATTTCTCTAACAACTAAGAAGAAGAAACCTGGTTGGTATGTTTACAATGGATGTTCAAAACACATGACAGGTGATAGAGACAAGTTTCTTACATTACGAAAGGAAATAGATGGATCAGTCTCCTTCAGAAATGATGATTCAGCCAAAATCATTGGAAAAGGCACAGTCTGAATTGGGAACAAGAATGAAAAGGGAGAAAATTTTCTACTAGTAGGAGATATGAAACATAATCTTCTAAGTGTGAGTCAAATGTGTGACCAAGTTCATAAAGTTACTTTCGATTCACAAAAGTGTGAGATAAAAAAATAAGGTTTAGGGAAATTGGTCGCTACAGCTGCAAGAACTTCAAGCAACATATATGTGTTAAGTGAAATTGGAAATGAAAAGTGTTGTCTAGGAAAGGAATATGAAAGTTGGCAATGGCACAGAAGAATGGGGCACATACAAAGACCAGGTTTAAATCAAATTAATGTTCAACGATAATACCACTAGAAATTGTGCATACTGATCTAGTTGGGACAACTAAGACAAAGGGCTTAAAAGGTGAGAAATACTTCATGTTATTAGTTGATGATTATATAAAAATGACTGCAGTTTTCTTTCTCAAGAATAAGTCAGAAGCTTTTGAAAACTTCAATACCTACAAGGAAATGGTTGAAAATGAAATGGATTCAAAAATCAAATGTTTGAGATATGATAATGGAGGAGATTTCACCTCAAAGAAATTTATGGACTACTGCAGCAATCATGGAATTAAAAGGCAACTCTCTGTTTCTAGGACACCTCAACAGAATGGAGTTGTTGAAAGAAATAACATGACAGTACAGGAAATGGCTTGAACAATGTTAATGGATTCGAAATTGATATATATTTTTTGGACATAGGCATTGCATACAACAATTCACATTCAAAATAGAGTAATGCTCAGAAACAACACTGACAAAATGCCTTACGAACTATGGAAAGGAAGACCATCAAATGTAAAGAACTTCAAAGTTTTTAGAAGAAAATGCTATATCAAAAGAGAAGATGGTAGAATGGGAAAGTTTGACTCTTGTGTGGAAAAATGAGTACTTGTTGGCTACTAAAGTACAAGGAAAGCATACAAGTGTTACAATCTAAGATTGAACAAAGTTGTGGAAAGCATCAATGTAACAATTGATGAAACATATAGACTAGAATCAAAGGAAGAAAATGAATCAATTAAACAACCCTTAGAAGAAGAAGAGGAAAATGAAGAGAATCTGACAGAAGAAGAAGAGAGTTCAGAAAGTGTCTCCAAAGACACCCAGTAAATGAGTATAGAAGAATCATCCTTCAGATCAGATTATTGGAAATAAAGATGCAGGAGTTGAGACTAGAAGAAGAATCTATTCACCAGAACAAACACACCTAGCACTCTTATATACAATTGAACCAAATTTTTTTGAAGAAGCCATCAAGGATGAATCTTGGAATAAGGCCATGGATGAAGAATTGGATCAAATAGAGAAAAATGACACTTGGGAACTGGTTCCAAGACCAAAGAATAAGAATGTGATCGACACAAAGTGGGTCTTCGGGATAAATTGGATGAAAATGGACATGTTACAAGGAACAAAGATAGATTGGTATGTAAAGGATATGCACAGGTTGAAGGAATCGACTTTGAAGAGACATTTTTCCCAATTGCCAGAATGGAAGCAATCTATTTTCTTTTAGCTTATGCATGCTCCAAAAATATTAAAATGTATCAAATGGATGTAAAATCAACTTTTCTGAATGGGGAACTTGAATAAGAAGTATACATTGAACAACCAGAAGGATTTCATTTGTCAGAAAACGAAGATTATGTGTGTAAATTAAAGAAGGCCTTGTATGGTCTAAAACAAGCTCCTAGAGCATGGTACTCTAGACTGAATAAGTATATGCAATAGGAAGGGTTTAAAAAAGGAAGTGCAGACAACAACCTCTACATCAAGGTAAGTCAAGGTAATATTTTATTAATTGAATTTTATGTTGATGATATTATTTTTGGTAGTGACGATGACAGGTTAAGCCAGAAATTTGCAAAAGATATGAAAAAGGAATTTGAAATGTCATTACTTGGAGAACTATCCTTCTTTCTGGGACTTCAGATATGCCAAAGAAACCAAGGAATTTTTATTTCTCAAACCAAGTATATTAGAGAAATGCTAAAAAGGTTTGGTATGGAAGATTGCAAACCAGTGATCACTCCCATGAAAACCAGATGCAAGTTGAGAAAAGATGATGATTCTAAGTCTACAAATCAGAGGCATTACAGGTCAATGATTTCAATCCTACTATATGTGAAAACTTCTAAACCATATGTAATGCAGGCAGTTGGACAGGTGGCACAATTTCAGGCAACACCAAAGGAATCACATGTATTAGCAGTGAAGAGGATTTTTAGATATCTCAAAGGAACATAAGAGTTTGGATTGTGGTATCCAAAAGGAAAGGATCTATCACTTATTTCCTACACAGATGCAGATTGTCCAGGTTGTATTGATGACCAACGAATCACCATTGGAGCAACATTCTACTTGGGTGAGTGTTTAGTATCATGGCTAAGCAAGAAATAATCATCAATATCCTTATCTATAGTCGAGGAAGAGTACATTGCAACAACATCATGTTGTACAAAGGTTCTTTGGATGAAACAAACTCTGATAGATATACAGGTTGAGTATGATGAGCCCATTCCAATCTATTGTGATAATATGAGCGCCATTAGTATCTCAAAGAATACAGTGATTCACTTCAATATGAATCACATTCCAATCAAGAATCACTTTTTACGGGAACATGTTACAGAAAAGAACATCGGAGTTGAGTATGTGGGAACAAAAGAACAAGTGGCAAGCATCTTTACAAAACCACTTCCACATGAAGCCTTTGAGTATCTTCGCCAGAGACTCGAAGTTATTTCTACTCCAAAGTGAATGATTTTGAATGCTTATCTTATATGTCTTAGATGTACACGAGGAAGCACCATACAAAGACCATTCAATCAGGGGGAGAAACTCCATATGGAAATATACATTTTCCATTGATGACAAAGGGGGAGAGATTTATCAGATGTAGAGGACAGAGGCATGGTTCCAAGGGGGAGAATTTATCACATGTAGAGGATAGAGGCATGGTTCTAGGGGGAGAATGAGTGATATGATTTCAGTATTGCATAAGAGTGTTGCCATCAATGCCAAAGGGGGAGATTGTTGATTAAGGTTGGTTGTCATTGATGTCAACCCTTGAAGAAAGCCCCGTAGCACAAAGGTTGTGTAATGGACCCAATATTGTTTGATGTAAATATGAGTCGTTATTGTCTTTTCATGGTTGATAATAAGTAGAAATGGATGAAATCCAAAGTGGTCCCATTATGGTGAAATCCCTCACGGGAAGATGCTTTGCGGATTGAGTTATCCTAGAAGTATGGTTAGAGAACCCATGATTATTTGTGGAATAATGAGACGAAGGTCAATGAATTTTTCATTGAAACTATCCTATATGGATAGTTCTTGTCATTCCATTTCTAATGGTATGTGGAATGTCACATAACTCCTTAGGGTTAGAGAGTTATGGCCATGAGAAGTTGGAGAACCCAGGTTTGTGTAATGGACCCAAGTTTGTTTGATGGATAATGGTATGAGTTTTGATATATTTGCAGGTAATAATATTATATATGGATGGTACATGTCATTCCATTTATGGTGGTACGTGGAACATCACATAAATCCTCAGGGTTTGAGAGTTATGGCCCTACGAAGTTGGAGGACCCTCTTATGTCATCTAGAAGCCCCAAAAGGTCAAAGTAGTCAAAGTGGTTTAAGAGATTTTAAAAGGTAAATAATAAAGTGAATTGACGAGTGTACTATAATTCAAAGTGGATACAAAATAAAATATTTAAATAATAAATTTAATGGAGAAATTAGAATTGGGTTAACCCTAAAATAAGGAAAGTGGGCAAAGTGACCTAGAAGATGTTTTTAAAGAAGCTACTTAGAGAGTATAAATAAGAGGCAAAGCTCTCTCATTTTAGATACACTTAAGCATATTGAATACCTATAGGTTTCCGAGGTAACCAAAGGATATATAAGCCTAATTTATGAGGGAAGGTGAAGAAAAGAAGTCCGGAATTCAAGGAAGGATAAATTATTTTGATGATGCTTTCTAAGGTATGTTATTTACAGGCCATCTCGCCATTTTCACAATCAATATTTTTCTAGAATGATTCAGACCGTGAAATTTATATTACATTAAGGAAACATATCCAAGTATATGTGGTAAAAAATTCATCTTGTGAGTCATTGTATTTTTGGATTTACACTCCGTGGAAAATAGGGTTTGTGGCTAGTCCTGAAACAAGTCAAAAACAGGTGTTTCGGGTAAAAATGTCATAAATTCTTCATAACAGATCCAAATTCAGTAATACCAAATGTTTTGGTTATATTACATACTGTAGTATTTTTTGTAACATTTTCATATATATTCAAAAAAAAAATCATGTGGGGCAGTCTCTACAAGGTCGCTCTCTAGAATAAGCCATAATTCAACAAGGTATGCCATTTTTGCTATAACTAATGTTCCGAGAGGTTACAATTTGTGACACCTAGAGAAATTTCATAAAACACACTAAATAAAATTGTATATTAGTTTCAGATATTTATTCATTACAGGTACAAAGTTATGATTATTCCAAGTTAGGGTTGTTGACTAATCCAAAACTAGTCATGTGAGACTAAAGAAAAGTTTGATGTAAATGCTAGTCTCTTGTTGTTTAAAGTTAAGGAAGGCTTGAAAGTATGTGATAATGTACAATAGGTCTATTATAGAGTTATAAATCATATTTTGATGATGAAATTGATGAGGGATTTTGGTTGAGGTACAAGTTGGGTACATGGCTGAGACAAGTAGTTGATGAGTTGGCACATACATGAGGTGTATAATTGATGACGTTGGTACATATTGATGAGTAATTGGAACATGATTGGTACATACTCAGTACATGGTTGGTTGCACTTTTTTATGGTACAAGCTGATTACAGATTGTTTGGTATAGGTTGGTGCATGGTTGATGCACTTGTTTATGGTATAGGTTGGTGCATGGTTGATGCCCTTGTTTATGGCACAGGTTTATTACAAGTTGAGGTATAGGTTGATGCATGGTTTATGCATGGTTCAGGTTTATTGGTACAGGTTTACAATGGTATATCTCACAGTGATAGTGTGACAATGGTTCCATCATTCTACTTCTACTTCAGGGCGGTTGCACGAGGCAAGGATAGGTGGTTGTAGCCACCTTCCAATTGTAGCCGAAGAACATAGGGGTTTGTAGACTCCTTCTTGTTGTAGCAAGAGAATTGGGGAGTTGGAGCTTCCATCAGGTTGTAGCCTGAGAAACTAGGGGGTTGGAGCCTCCTTCTAGTTGTAGCTGGAAAATAAGGGAAATTGGTGCTTCCAATGAATGTAATTCTTCAAGACATACAAGAAAAAGCATTCTGTGGTTTTCTCCTGATTTAGGTTTCCATGTAAAACATAGGTGTACTTTGTATGTGTGTGATTGTTCATTTCTTATTACTCATTATTGGATAATAATTCTACATTGATATAAGACTTGGATTATTTGAAGAAAAAGGATTATAATTACGCTATTACTTATTCACCCCCCCTCTCAGTAATCCAACAAATTCGTCCTAACGAAGCTATATGAACGTTGGAGGCACCTCGACCATTAGAATGATGCTCCATAATGGATAGAAAACACATTTATGGGAGGATGAACCACTTTTGGGACGTTGAGACTATGCCATAATGGACATATTTGCATTGATGGAAGCATTCCTTCCCATTGGAATAATTGGTTATGGTGCCTCGCTTATTTAACTCGTCAGACGTTGCACCGGGACCACTTGTTTCCACCTGTGATTAACTGAGACAAGAAGAGAATTGATTATGTGTCGATATGTGCTATCAGAAGCTAGACCTCACCATCTATTTATCTACCCTGCCTATCCATTCTCCTACCCCGATCTATCTATTTAAAAGTGAGAATGTCGAGTGAATCTAGTGCATTAGAGAAGTCTGTCGAGGAAGTCACAAGGAAGATAATGGCTAACAAACCATTTTCTGAAGGAGTACATGTGTCATCGATTAGGGGATTGTACAATTCCCCTTCATCTTGACGTCATTCTAGTCGTGTTAACCTTGTGACTAAGCAGAGAAGTAAGCATTGTTGCAATATGGCTAATGCGAAGAAGATCCCATCGATCTTACTAGAATATATCCCACCTTTGTCTTGTGTGGTTAACCGTGATAACATTCTATGTGATTATGAGTACACTCTGTTCACCACGTATATTCCGAAGGGAATACGCGTAGTCGGGAGTCAGTTGGGACAGATCCCACTGCTGAAGAACAATGAATTCAACCTCAGAGAAAGGAATAACTATGTTATTCTTGCACCCCACTGATACTTGACGAAGACAACTAGGAAGAATCCTCTCTTGGTCTCCCAGCAATGGATTAAGGAGTTGGAGAAGTTCACTATTCTAAATGTGATGAAGATTCCCCATTTTGTTCACCACCAGGAGGTTAACACTTGCGTTAAAATACTCCTGTCATGCTACCATGGCGAACACCTATGGCTTGACCGAAGGATTATTGTGGAGATGGCACTGATCCACTTGATTATAGCATTAAGCATGAAGGGACCTGAACCTCAACAGTTTTATTCAGAGAAGGCCTCATACTACTCCTTGGCACAACACATCAATGAATCATACGATGAAGTTGAAAAAGGAAAGCGAGTCTACAAGGTATCCTCTGTACAGGATGGCGCAGTGTGCCTCACTTTCCAACTCATAGCTGGAAATATCATAAGAAAGAGATGCCCCACACAGGTCATCGGGTTTGTGGTGGACCTCGCAGGAAAATGTGTGGAGGGCATGCAAATGAACTGGGTGAGCTACCTCATCAATGAACTCGAGAAGGACTGTCACAAAGCTCAGGATTTGGGATACAAGTTCCACTTTAGTTGGCTTATCATTTTGATCGCATTTTCACTTAACAAATTCTTGAAGGAGCCACCTTTTCAGAGATCAAACCATCATAGTCGTTGGACGCTAGGTTTTCTACCTTATGGACACCAAGGACATGTCAAAGAAATGGCAATTGAATGTTGTGTTCCATGCGTATTATCAACAAATGAAGGTTGACATTGAATCATTTCTTTGCATGACACTGCGCACCCTACACCAATATCAACCTTTTGTGAAGTTTCGTGTAGATCCACATTTCATATATATCACTCTGCGCAAAGATGATAAAAAAGAAGAGTTACAGTCATATTACAAATTGACACATGAGGACATGGAGCAGATCACAAAGGAGTGGCTGGAGGAGTTCCTCATACCTATTGTTGATGTAGAAATCTCTGACGCTGACACCATAGGAAGCCCCTTGGTCACTCGGGTTTAGCATGTTGTACAGTTCAGTGGGACAAAGAAGAATAAAAAGCAGGAAGAAATCCAGAATATAGAGACTGATAAGGAGGACAACGCCTCTGAAGAAAATGGATTTGGATCACTAGGAGGAGGAGATGAAGAAAACAGACAAGGAGGAGGGGATGAAGGAGAAAAGGAAGGAGAAGGTGAAGCTACACCACCGAAAGATCCCCCTTCTCAAACAGTAACACCGCATAAGAGGAAGGTTTATCTACATAAACCTTCAACAAGAAAGAAGATGTGTGTCAGTAGGCCCTAGTTAGAGGCCATGCTCATGGAGGACGATATTAGTTTGATCCATGGAGCTATGGAGGATGGTTTTGAGGACTTCTTGCAGAGATATGGCGCAAATAAGGAGGAGATGTATGGAAGGATCTAGAAGGAACTAAAGTAAATACAACAAGATATTTGGTTGGTTCGTGCAGTACCTACTACTCCCTACTTTCCATAGAATATGGAATTGGGGAATGAACTATCCCAATTGAGAAGACTTGCACATGTGTCAGAGGCCCAACTTTAGAAAATCCAGGAAGAAAAGGAGAAGGCTACAGAAGCCTTGAAACAAGAGAAGGATGAAGCCCTATAACAATTACACATAGCGCGGTACTATGTAACTACGTATGAAAACGAGAAATAAGAGTTTCAGGCGATGATCCAGGAGGACAAAGCAAAGCTACAAAGAGAAAAGGAGAAGTTGCTTGTAGAGTAGACTATGGTTAAAGAAGTAGTAAATAAAGCATGTTGCTCTATGCCTAGATTTTCATAGGAGGAATAGGAGTCGATCGAGGCTCAAGTAGTGAATTTCACTAAGACCATACAACAACTTCAAGCAAGGATAATAGAGTTGGAGGTCCAAGCAGTACCGAGCACCACACAGGAAGTGCACGATCAAAGGGAAGAAACCGCCAAGAACAAAGTAATAAGGATAAGGTCCCTTGCCTCAGAGTGCAAACAGTTTAGTGATAGAAGTGTGTAGACTTATGAACGCCTCATAGAAGATCCAGAGCTAAGGAAGTTGGAAGCATAGCTACAAGAGGCACAATAGAAGGCATCCTCTGTGAAAGCACATATGAATCTACTCACTGCAGTCGAGAGAATGAAAAGATCCCAGGAGCAATGTGCAGTCCAACAACATATTACTACCATCTAGGGAAGAGTAATGGAAGTCACACAGAAGATGCAACCAGTGCAGGATGAATCCTGCAAGGTGTTCGACGAAATTGAGGGACAAGGCTCGCAACTATACCAAGTTGTTGCAACAATGGAAAAATGCCTAGAAGGGACTGTTATAGCGTAGACGATCCAAGAGTTCATTGAGTAGGAGGTTCAGGTGAAGCAACAAGTCAAGGAATATCGAGTTAAGCTTGAGTCCTTCGAAGCAACATTGACCAGACCTAAGTGACTCAGGATGAGTCACTGGTGAGTGTTGGGGGCCTGTTGGACCTCGACCAAGTTTTGAGGTAACCTTGGTCAGGTTTGGACCACCTTTTCGACTTCGACATGATGGTTGAAGATGAAGCACCATGGCGGAGATCAGATCATGGATCTCACTTGTTTTGCGAGCTACGTGGACCCAACAAGGGGTTCTTTAGGGTTTTGTAATGGGTTATGGGATGTTAGCCCATGGGTTTACCCATGTTTAGGCATTTTTGTAAGGAATTGTAAAAGTATAAATAGATAAGAACATATGGTAGAAAGATATATAGATAAGAAGAAAAGTCTTGGTAGCTAAGTGCAAGTAGTTCTGAGTTGCTTTGTGCAACAAAATGTGTATGTAAGGCTCTATTCTCTATAGAGAAGTTGGCTTTGTTCCTTGACCTAGTTTTGGGAAGGAGGATTTGGCGCTCAGTGCGCAGATCTCTTGTCTGATGTAAAGTTTGGCTTTGTGGCTTAGTGCACAGGAGAATATGAATGTAAGATATTGAAGAGAAATAAAGAAGACCAAGTAATTGGTGGATGTAACCCCACACTAGAGTGAACCACATATATCTTGTGTCTTTGTTTTTATTTTTTCTTTGTTGTTTATGTTATGAATCTACTTAGTGCCTTTTTTATTATGTATGATAGATATATATGATTTTTCTTAGTGCTTTACTTGTGTTAAGGATGAATGGATGTTAGATCTAACTTGTGATGCTAAGTGCTATGGGTATATTGTCATTGTTACTGCATCGATCTATCTTTGGGTTTGCTCTTCGATGTTAATAAGACTAATGAACTAATGCATGTTGTTACTAAGTTTTAATATAGGACTCTGCTAAGTGTTATTATCATAGATATGTGTCCCATCTTGGTTAAAAACACCTACATCCTGTAACCCCCCCTTCTTCTACCTCAGGTGAGACTTCGCCTACCTCCCAGGTGTTGCCAAAAGGGTCGTTAGTTAGGGTTTTGTTGGTGCATTGTTGAAGCGTTGAACCCTGGGTTTGCCCCTATGCCAACAACATCTGAAATAAATCCAAATCCTTTTGAAAAGAGACTAGACGTGATGGCATCCTCTACCTCCATGAGTACCCTTTCATCTCTTTCCCATTTATATTTAGACCATTTAATATCAATTTGTTTATTTTTTCATAGGTTCACTTGGAATTGTATATCTATGGATTCCTAAAGCGAGTTGTTGTATGATACCCAAGCATTCTTGAGAATTTTGATGAGATCCTCAATTTTGAGTCACTATGAGTTTAATTTGAAAGGACTAGGGGGTTTTCTAATAACAAGGGCCACTTCTAGTAGAATTGGGTTTTGGTTAGAGTCATGTCCCATTTATGCCCATTGTCTGATTCTAAAAGAATAATCTAGGAAATCTTTTTAAAATAGGAATATGCCAATTCATTTGGCTATTCGAGCCTCCCCTGTCCTTCAATTAGTCCAAGTGGGGGTAATCTTAGTTGGATCGATGTTGAGTAGCCCAAGATCCTCCAATATTCTAATAAAAATTTATGAAAGATAATTCAATTGGGTTGCATCAAGATCTTAGAGGAACCAAGTGTAAAATTCATATCTCCTCCAACTAATATCCCCTTGTCAGAACCAATACTTTGAAAATAGGCATTCCCAATATTTTTGTTGGTCAGCATAGGGCCCATAGATATTTAGGAAATGAACTCTTTCCCTTGGTCAGTAGAAGCAAGGGAGAAAACTAGTCCTAATTTAAATTCACAAGAGTTAGAGAGGAAAAAAACACAAGTCTTTCATCCAATAACCAAACCACCTAAGTGACCTAGGGCATACACAAAGCTAAATTCCCAACATTTAAACATATTATCAAGGTATTGAACCATAGTTCCTGTATTTATCATGATCTCTTGCAAGAGTAAACAAATTGGATTATATGTGTTAACTAACCTCCTAAGGGTTAATTTTTTCGAGGGATTGGCTACCCCTTTGCAATTTAGGGAGAGGAGGATCATTTTGAACCAACCTTAGAGGAATATGATCTAAGGTCCTCGAGAATATATTGTTGTATTCCACTCTTAACCTTAGAATATCCTACTTTTGAGCTAAGGAAAAGTGATATTTCTTTCCTGTCTATCTAGTTTTGTGGTTTTTGTCTTCCAGCTGTCTAAGGCTGCTTTCAAAAGATCCATTGCATATTCGTGAATCCATGTGATAGGTGTTAGACAATTGGCTTAGGTTTATGGATAGTTGGTATGTATTGTTGGTTTTCATTGATTTCAACCATTGGAGAGTGATATTGTATATTGATGTCAACCCTTAGTGATTGATTTCAACCCTAGGAGAAAGTCTGGTAGTGAATTTTGGTAGCACCAAGGTTTGGGTAATGGACCCGAGGTTGTTTCATGTATAATTTTATGAGTTTTAATATATTTGAAGGTAATACTATTCTATATGTATAGTACATGTCATTCCATTTCTGGTGGTATGTGGAACGTCACATAACTCCTCACAGTTAGAGAGTTATGGCCATGAGAAGTTGGAGAACCCAGGTTTGGGTAATGGACCCAAGTTTGTTTGAGGGATAATGGTATGAATTTTGATATATTTTAAGTAAATACTATTCTATATGGATATTACATGACATTCCCTTTCCAATGGTATGTGTAATGCGACGTAACTCCTCACGGTTAGAGAGTTATGGCCATGTGAAGTTGGAGAACCCTCATGAGTCATCTAGAAGTCCCAAAAGGTCAAGGTATTCAAAGTGGTTTAAGATATTTTTAGAAGGTAAATAATAAAGTGAAGTGATGAGTGTACTATAATTCAAAGTGAATATAAAGAAATTATTTAAATAATAAATTTAATGGATAAATTATTAAGTTGACAAGTGGTTAGAAATGAGTTAGCCCTAAAATAAGGAAAGTGGTTTAAGATGGTTAGAAGGTAACCCCTTGAGGTAAAGCGAAGTGATGAGTGTACTATAAGTTAAAGTGGATACAAAATAAATTATTTAAATAATAAATTTAATGGATAAATTACTAATTGGAAAAGTGGTTAGAAGTTGGTTAACCCTAAAATAAGGAAAGTGGGTTAAGATGGTTAAAAGGTGACCCCTTGAAGAAGCTACATGAAAGTATAAATAAGAGGCAAGGCTCTCTCATTTTATATCACACTTAATAATATTGAACATCTACATGTGAATGAGGTAACCAAAGGATATCTAAGACGAATTTTAGAGAGAAGGTGAAGTAAATAAGGCCAAAATTCAAGGGAGGATAAATTCTTTTGAATGTGGTTTCTAAGGTATGTTATTTACAGGTCATCTCACCATTTTTACAATAAATTTTTTTCTAGAATGTTTCAAACCGTTAAATTGATAATCAATTGACAAAACACATCCAAGTAGATTTACTAAAAATTTCATCCTGTGGGTTATTATAGTTTTGGAGTTACACTCTGTGGAAAATAGGATTTGTGGCTAGTCCTAAAACTAGTCTAAAACAAGTGTTTCGGGTAAAAACGTCATAACTTATTCATAAAAGATCCAAATTAAGTAAGAAAAAAAGTGTTGTTTAGAGTATCATCTGTATTATTTTTTGTAAAATTTTCAGATCCATACAACAAATATTCTGTGCGGGACACACTCTACAAGTTCGCTCTCTAGAATAAGCCAAAATTCAACAAAGTATGCCATTTTTTCTATAACTCCTTTTGTGAGAGGTTACAAGTTGTGACACCTGGAGGAATTGCATAAAACACACTGAAGAACAATGTGTACTATTTTAAGATATTTATTCATTACAGGTACATAGTTATGATTATTTCAAGTTAGTTTGTTGACTAATCCAAAACTAGTCATGTGAGACTAAAGTAAAGTTTGATGAAAATGCTATTCTCTTGTTGTTAAAGTTAAGGAAGGTTTGCAGGTATGTGATCATATACACTAGGTCTATTACAGAGTTACAAATCATATTTGGATGATGAAATTGATGAGGGATTTTGGTTGAGGTTCATGTTGGGTACATGGTTGAGACAAGTAGTTGATGAGTTAGTACATACATGAGGTGTATAGTTGACGATGTTGGTACATCTTGATGAGTCATAGTTGATGAGTAGTTGATACATGATTGGTACATACTTGGTACATGGTTGGAGGCACTTTTTAGTAGTATTGTTGACACATGGTTTATGGATGATGTAGCATACTTGTATTGGTATATTATTAGAAGCACATATTGATCTTGGTG
>SNQJ01S0156298.1:4847-15409 GCA_010110895.2 Picea sitchensis | reverse complement strand
CTTACATTCTGAGGTGAGGGATCTTATACTTGCTACTTTGTTTTTAGCAGTATCCTCCCTCTGGTCACGCACCTCCTGCGAGGTGCTCAGCATTGTTCGAGCCTCCAGTTCTATTATCCTAGCGTGAAGTTGTTGGAGGGTCTCTACGAACTTCACTACTTGAGCTTCGACCGACTCTTGCTCCTCCTGTACCAAACCTAGCATAGAGCGACATGATTTTCTTACTGCTTCTTTGACCATGGCCTGCTCTGCAAGAAATTTCTCTTTTTCCCTATGTAGCTGGTCTTTTTTCTCCTGAAGCTCTGCTTTCTCTCTTTCATGGGAAACTACATTGTCCTGTGCTACTCGTAATTTTGCTAGAACTTCGTCTTTCTCCTTTTGCAAGGATTATGTAGCCTTCTCCTTCTCTTCCTGGAATCTCTGAAACAGGGCTTCTGTTGCAACCGTAATCCTTCTTAACTGGGTTGGTTCGTCCCCCAATTCTGCAGTCTGTGATGAGGAAAGCACATACGACATAGTAGGTACTACGTAGACCAAGCGAATAGCTTGTTGCACTTCCTTCAATTCTCTCTCAATCCTTCCGTATAACTCCTCTTGCTTTTATCCATATCTCTGCAACATGTCTTCATAGGCGTCCTCCATAGCTATGTGGACCAGACTGGTGTCGTCCTCAATGAGAGTGGCTTCCAACTGTGGCTTATTGGCGCACGTCTTCTTCCTTGTTGAAGGTTTCTTTGGAGAAACTTTCCTCTTTTGCAATGTCACTGTCCCAACAGGGGGATCTTTAAGTGGTGTAGCTTCACCTCCTCCTTGCTCATCTTATCCTTCATCTCCTCCTCCCTGTCCTTCTACTTTGTCTTCTCCTCCTCCTGACGAGCCATATTGGTTATCTCCAGAAGTGTTGTCCTCTTCATCACTTTCTATGCCTTGGACTTCATCCTGCTTTTTCTGATTCTTCATCCCACTAGACTATCCGACATGTTTGACTCGTGTAACTATTGGGCTTCCTATAGTGTCAGTGTCGGATAATTTTGCATCGGCAACAGGTACAAGAAATTCCTCTAACCATTCCTTTGTAATATGCTCCATATCTTCATGAGTCATCTTGTAGTATGACTACAATTCTCCCTGGTGCTCATCTCTTCGCGTGGTGATGTAAATGAAATGGGGATCACAACAAAACTTTGTTATGGGTCAGTGTTGATGCAGGGTATGCAAGAATGATTCGATGGCGACCTTCAACTATTGATAATATCCATGAAACATGTCATTGGAATACCATTGCTTCATCATGTCGTTGGTATACCACAGGGTGGAAAACTGAGCGGTCAGGCGCTTCGTAGGTTTGATCTTTGGGAAAGTAGCTCCTTCAGGAATTTTCCAAGCAATAAATGTGATCAAGATGATCAACCAGCTGTAGTGAAATTCATATCAAAAKTCMTGGGCTTCGCAACAATCCTTTTCTAATTCGTTGATGAGGTAGTTCGCCCAATTCATCTGCATGCCCTCCACACACTTTCCTTCAAGGTCTACCACGAACCCGGTGACCTGTGTGGGGCAGTTCTTCCTCACCAGCTTGCTAGGTAAGAGTTGGAAAGCGAGGCACACTGCACCATCCTATATAGAGGCTACCTTGTAACCTCACTTTCCTTTTTCTACCTCTCCATAGCTTCTTTGATGTGTTGTGCTAACGAATGGTCTGAGGCCTCTCCCAAATCAAATCAAATAATCATCAACATAATGAGAGAATGAGCTCTCATCCCCTCTTATAGGCCCATTTTTTTCTTTTCTTTCATTCACTTAAATTATTTAAGTGACTTTCTAAGGTTATTCCTCATATTTATAATTAATTCACCTTTTTAATCCCAGAAAGTGATAAATTCACCTTTATGACTTCTCTAACCACTGAAAGTCACTTTTCATCATCCCATCCCATAGATATTTTTACCTCGGTTTCAAAAAACTTTTACACTAAGGTATTTCTCCAAGAAAAACGCTCCAAATAGTACCTTTACTGTAATTAATTAAAATATGCCTAATAATAACCCTGTTTTACGGGAATCATCAGAATGCATGGAACCAAGAACAAGTTGTGTAGGATTGATCCTAATGATGAATAATGGTAAATAAACTAAGTTGCCCCCCATAAAACTCCTCCAAACCTTCTGGGATCACTGATGACCTAGTATCACCCCTCTGACCTAGCTAACTCAAGCCTCCTAAAGTAACTCTAATCGCATAATAAGGGAATCAAAAGATGGGAACATGACATTCCTCCCTTCCCAAAGATTGCTTGTCCTCAAGCATTGCCATGACAACCCGATACTCCAAAAACTGAACCTGACTAAAATTGAACATGATATGAGGGTCCCAAACTGATCTCTAGAAAGGACCACCATGTTGTCATGACACCACTCTGGTAATAACCATCGAACCAATGCGTTTATTCTGCATCCTCCTCTCCTGGAATCGTGCACTAAAATACATGTATGGACTCAACTTACTATCATGAATCATGTCCTGCAAAGGTATCTCCATGAAACCCAAGCCTATAAATCCACTAACAGCCTCAATCTTGGGTATCTGAAAAGAAGGTTTTTCATGTCGTTTGGAATAAATCTCAACCTCTCCTCTACTAGCATCCCAAAAATAAAGAAGACCAATCACTCTCGCAAATCTGTTAGTCATCAGCAATATTTGGTCCACCAATGCGCTCTATTGCCAAGGTGGACTCTTCCCCATGTGTCCTGATGCAACATATGTGAAGTCCCACCTTGTGAGAATCTCTCGAACCTACCCGCAAGTGATGCAGTCACCAGGCTCCCAAACTATCATGTATGAAGTGAAGCACTCTCTGCTCATCATACTAATCTGTACAATGCTATCACACAAATATTCCTAACTACCATTGGTAAGCCAACATCTCATAAGTTTTTTAAATGTGATCGAATCCTCAGGATACCGTTCCTCCAAGTGACCAATCCTATGCACTCCAGAAGTAAACTCTGGAGAATGAAAACTGACACTCCCACCTGTGTCAATTGTCATCCTATTAACAACTGCAATCTCCAGGTCCCATGTCATCCTCAGAGGGGAATCCTCATGTTGATGATGCATCCCTCTAATCACAATCATCTGACCACCATGCTCAGACTGTGCTCTCCTCTCATGGAACCCCTTATCATAGACCATACTCATCCAAGGCACCTTAGTGAAGTCAACGTCTATCAATCCACGACTATCCTCAATCCTGACACAAACCAATCACTGCCTCAACTTTGTCAGTCATCAACCTCATCTGAGACAATCCATCACTCGGATGAATGCCAAGATCCCATCTCCATAATGGAAGTCCACCACTCTCAATGTCTGTCGACTATTGTTGTGCCCCACCGATAACCATTGAAGTCCAAATGAGATAAATCCTCGATGTGCAATCTTTGTAGCGGATAATTCCATCCACTAGTCCTCCAATTGCAATCTCTGTGAATGTATCCAAATAAGTCTTCATCTCGTCCTATGCACTCAACACAGTTTTCACAGAGTCTAAATGGATGAACTCGGTCACGACCACAATCCTCCTTATCTAATCCCACTGGCTCCAGTAATCCTCTCATGTCCTAATGTATACAATGAGGGTATCGAATAACATCAACATGTGCCTTTGCCACTACAGGAAGGACTGGAAGGTGACTAGTGTGTTGGTCAACCCAAAGGGCATGACCGAGAACTCATGATGATACTTGGGAATAGACCTATGAGTACCCTACTCCCTAGCCCAAGCGTGATGATATCCTAGATGAAAATAAACCATCGAGGGATACACGGCTCACTAAGGCTCACCCATCCACTCACATATCCTGGGTAAACTCAACCCAATGGTATACTCAATGACTCTGTAAGGAGGTCTCCTTAGAGGAAATGCTCCAAAACTTAGTTGTGCACCACCATGTGCTAATGTATAATCCCATATATTTTTGCATACTCTCGGGTCACTCTATACCGTTCGGTTCCCTGTATGTGCTATTGAATCCAACACTCTACTGATCATGACTAAAACTATACCGCAAAGTGTGTCCATGTCCATCATGTACTTGTATACCCAATCCATGGACACATATGCTTCCTCACACATTGGTCCACAAAGAAGGTGCTCAACCATCTCCTTTGTAGCTAAAATCTAACCCTCTAATGAGCTCTCCAAAAGAAAGGGCTCCTGAACCCCGCAATTCCAAATCAGAATGCAATCAAAACTCTCCTCGAGTACCTTCAAGTCAAAATGCTTCTCATCTGGACTCATCATAAAAGGCTCCTCGATCACATTATGTGTGACACTCACGCCCTCTTGTGTCAAGGCTTCCAAAGATGATGGAATATTTGTTGTAAGTGGTGAAGAAAGTGCCACACTCAGTTGATAATGTAGCTGCTCAAACTCTCTTTCCTTGTCCTTAGCAAACTTTAGAACAAGATCCATGTCCATAAACAATTGTAAGTAGTTTGAATTCAGCTTCTCTAGTGCATTGTTGATGAGGTGCAACTAAGAACTAGTGACTCTGCTTGCCACTCCACTGTGTCTCTCCTCCATCTGATCTCTCTACATAAGATCCTCAATGAATCGATGAGCTCCATCGGTCATGGTAAATACCTGTGCGATTTGATCCTGGATCACCTAAAATAAATCCTCCATATCACATCATGCTAGAATCGTTTTTCCAAGCACATCCAAATGGTTTGAGCTGTCATCTGTAAGAATCTTCTCCTCATCAACCTCATCGGCCAATGCACTAGGTGATATCATGCTATGATGGGAATCATGTGTGACATCATCCTCACAGAAGGTTTTTGGTTGGTTGTCACCTCCAAGTTCAACTCCTACTCCAGTATCCTCCATGCATGGTTCCTGGACAAAAGGATCCATGTCCCTCAACAGTCTCTCAAACACCCATCCTCCATCATATGTGGGGACCATCACATCCTCATCATCATAGGAATCATAAACATAGTATGGTGTTGAGTGATCATCATAGTTAAGTGCTAACACACCCTCATCATCATATACATCCTCAACATAGGTGCCATCAATATTTCCAACATGGGTGTTGGTGTCATGGTCCTCTAGGTCATAATAAGTGGGACAAGATGTTTCCCCATCATCATTGGTACTAGCAACAAATCCCACCAACATACTAGTGTTGACAGCCTCATCATAGATCATTGCTTGGTCCTCCTCTACACACACCTCCTCATCATGGATAGTTGTATGCTCCTCCACATGAATATGTTCTTGCGCCTCCAACAAGTCCACATGTTCATCATGTTCACCTCTTCTCAACTTCTGCTCTATACTTTTCAAGAGTTCCTTGTTCCAATATTTGTCCTCAAATTTTATGGTGCAATAGGCTTCTAGTGACATGGCAGCTTGGAATTCCTCACCCAACACTTGATATTCCCTACAATATGTGATGAGTTCAATATCCTTTCTAAATTTCTCTAAGCTTGTTGCTAGATCCATCCTACTTGATTGAAGAAGTTGCAATATTTTAGCCATGATTTTTTTTTTAGACTTCATTTTTCTTTCCTGGGAATGTTGTCCTTATCATCAATTCCTTGTTGTGTATTTTTATTCATTGAATTCCCCACAAGCCGGCAAGATCACCAGGTATGATACATATGAAAAGCTAGGTGGGACCAAGATTCTCCCAAAAACCCCTATGAGTTTTCTACTTTCTAGTGGTTTGAAATTTCATTAAACACTTTGAAGAAACACCCCAACTCGTTGTTTTAACCCCTTTTTTGTTGTTGTTATATTTTGTGTAATACCCTTGTTTCCCCCAGTTTGTAAATATAACTATAACTGACCAAGCAACTATGGAAAACTAGATATGTTTGAATGTTGGATTTGATGACCCTTTTTGTTATAAAAGGTCAATGTATGTATTTTTTGTTATTAATAGAAAATGGATAGTGTTGCATAACTACTGAAAGGAGGTTTTTCCAAGATATACCATGATGTTATGAGAGAGATAGTGAGGGGAACAAAAAATGGTTGATATGAACCCCCACCAAATGAGTACCTTACTGGATTTAATGGCTCAGACTCAGAACAGTCCTCTGACCCAGAAATGAATTACCAGTTAGACTGACAGCTCGAAGAGTCGTCCTCAATAGTTAATGAGGAGATGGGGCAGAGTACCCATCTACAATAATTCTAGACCTGACCACAAGTTGGGGATTCAGACCCATGCAACCTTGCTGAGGAAGGCAAGAAAAGACACAATTCATGAGCAGAGGCAGATCTACGTGATGAAGCAGAGTCGAGAGACCAATATTGAGAAGAGAAAAGAGCACTTGTAGTTCTCTGGTTCGAGGAAGAACTAAGAAATAAGCTTGTTCTGGGAAGAAGAAGTGGCTGGTAGGGTTTTCTTTACAAGATAATAAACGAGGTTGATGTGTGACTGTGGAAGTACTTGTGCAGACCTCCTTTCTTGGTACAGAGAAAATAGGTGGCCAAGATCCTATGCAAGGAGGAGAGTAACCCTCGTCCCTGACAGTCACTGAGTAAGAAGAAAGAGACTCTCTCAGAGCATCATGGTATAGCTCGGGTGTGGCCAGTGGTAAATCCGTCATGAGTGGTTGTGCCTATGGTTGGGTGGAAACAGGAAGCCCTTCCAGCAATCACTTCACAAATTTTGGTTTTACTGATAAGTATTTTCATACTCTGTGTAATAAGATGGAAATGATGATTGAAGATATTTATATGTCTATGATTGAGTTTTGTATTAAATGTTTAAGGTAGAAATATGTATTGTCTCTCTATGAACCTATTCTTTTGAATGGTCTTCTGCTTTCCTCAGCTTAGAAACAAGAGAGCTATGGGATGTAAGTCTACAAGAGTGTCGAGGAAGGATTTACCAAGATGCTTAAGTCCTACAGACCTCTAGACTCTACCTTCACGGGAATACTAAGTTCAAACCCTATGGAAGGAGGGTTCCTCCTTCAAACCTTTCAATCAGGTGACCAAGGGCCCATGCCCATGTCCTTAACCAATTATGGGCTAATATATTAGCGCATAGCCCACGGAGATTTTTCGGAGGACCCATATGACAAACGTCTGGGAAACCTACGCTAGGCTCGAGAGGAGCTAAGCCTTGTTGACTTTGGAACTCCAGAATGTTACGACTTTAACAAGTCATAAACCGAGTGAAGGAAACTAGTTGTGATGATTACCCACGAGGTTGACCGGCACCTGGGGGTTTCCCTAACTATGGTAGATATTCCTACCCCATCGTTAAATCTTGATCCATCCATCAATCGCGAGGTAACACGAGCCATAAATCCAAGGGTATTTAGGAGTCCCCTTGGCCATTGGATCTTTGTCGAGGTAACTTTGACGAAATCCCACTTCGGGAGAACAAATATGTTATAGAATCAAACTCCCCGAATGTTGAACTTACTAAGTGATCAGAGTTGTGGATCTAGGGAGTTCGTTAAGAACCCCTCTTAACCGTTTGATCATCCAGTGGAGGGACCTGCATACAGTACTTCGATGAAGTTTGGATTCGAGAGATTGGAGCGACCATAACACTGAAACCACTGAAGGCTAGAGTTGGGAAGTGACGAGGACCGTATATCTAGACCATAGTCATCCCAATGATGACCACTCCAGAAGTAAGGAGGAATTCACACCACATATCCCCTGAATGAAAAAGTTATGATGTAAGGGAGGTCGTAGATAAAAGGTTTACGTGGACACACCTTGACCATGAGATTGAAGGGCTTGGAAGGATATCAGTCTGGGGTGACGTGGAACGTTGACATCACCCAGGGTGACATGGACCCACATTTGACATGCCACATGTCATCTGGATTCGTACGTTTCACATGCCCTATGTGCCCATTAAAATGTGACACGTGTCACCCCATGTAGGGGCCACATGTCATCTATGCATTACCATGTGTCACCCCTGACACTTTCTTACTTGGCCCATTTGGTGAGTGGAGTGCTCGAGACCCAGCTATCCTTACCTCTGCATTTAGCATGTCATCATGTGTGAGGGTGGACCCTTCGGGAGTCCGGAACTTCAGAAATCCAAAGGTTTGGGATGCAGCGTCAGGGATAAACTAAAAGGCCCGAAGTCTAGAGCCACGTGGAGATATTTCAGGCTCCTTCGAGAGTTCAAGAATTTGGGACTCTGGATAATTGCATGCAAAAATAAAAAGGGATGTTCAACGCTAAAGCGTCGAACACCAAATTCTCCTCTAGCATGTGTGTTGGATGAGGATCAAGTCCCGTCATTGTTTTGGACAGTGGATGGAACTTCCCTACAGGAGGTAGGAACTTGGAGATGGTATGAACGAGATGGACCCATGTGAGTGCCACATGGCCATCAACTATTAATGCCCGAAGAACTTCGGGAGGTCATAACTTGCAAACCAAAGGTAGTATTAGAGCATGGTAGCAGTTGTTAGAAAGCTATGGGTGGGTAGAAGAGAATGGATATTTCAGAGAGATGATTCGAGACAACTAAAGTAAGCAAAATAATTTGATACCCCATCCCTATAAATGGTAATTAGGGGTCAGGTGTGTTGCAAATTGGTATCAGAGCATGGTTACAACACTTGGCCTGCTTGGGCTCATGAACAAGCTACTTAAAAATCTCATTAGAGAAATTTTAGGGGAAACACCCTATATTACCCCATTCCTAAAAGGCTTAGTTAAACCTCTACTAAAGAAAGGAATGAAACTTTCTACTGTTGTGTGTGTTTTGAAAAATTTGAACTGTGTGATGTTCATAAACTAGTAGATCATTAACTAACATAAAAAAAATTATCAGCACTCAAGCATTCAATGGATCGCAAGAAAAATAAAGGATGGTGACACACTATGAGTTGGGGGGAAGCTCCCACAATAGAGAGGAAGAATATGATGAAAGGAGGGATGTGGAAACCCCTCTAGGTTTGGCTAAAATTGTAAGAAGCCTCATGGCATAACTATAGAGATGCAAATATGACAATGAAAGGTTGATAAAAGAGTAGGAGAAGAAAATTGAAATCAATGCAGTCTTACTGCAAAGCTTATTAGATATACAAAGGTAGTTGCAACATGGACCAACAACCAATCATGTGGACAAACATCATATGAAGAAAACCCAAAGTCCACCTATATACAAAAGCATGGCCCTGAAAGTGGCCACACCAAGATAATCACCTCAAAGAATTCCCAACATGAAGCCAAGGGACGCTCATCAGAAGAATCCTCTGGTGAGGAAACTGACAACTCCAAGGAATCTTCTAGTAGAAAAACTAGTTTGCATTCCCAGAGGAAAATAAAGAAGAGGAAACACTCCAAGGGTCATGACCCTGAAGAGTTCAAGGAAGCCAAACCACCCACTTTCAATGGAGAAATTAAGAATGGGGAAGAAGCAAAAGTTTGGTTGTTTGGCTTGAATAAGTACTTCAGAGTCCATGACTACTCTRAAAATTTAAAGGTTCAAATAACCATTTTTAACCTGAATGGAAAGGCCTCRGTGGGAGTGCCTTAGGAATGTGAAAGGAATCCATGAGAAGGACTTGTCATGGAAACAATTTGAGAAATACTTCAAGAAGAAGTATCTATGAGGGAAATACTTTGATGGGAATACCAAGGAGTTCTATGAATTGAAGTTGGGGCAGCTCACCATAGCTAAATATATCAATAAATTCCTTGAGTTGATAATAAGGTATGTTCCCTACATAAAGGATGAAAAGGTAAATATGCAATGATTTATTAGTGGACTTCCTCAGTCCTCCTGGGACAAAATTGAATTTGATGAGCCAAAGACCTTAGAAGACATTATCCAGAAGGCAACGTATTGCTATGAGCAATTGAAGAATAAGACATAACCTCATGAGGACTGGAAGAAAAAAAGTAGTTTGGGATTCAAGAAAAAGGGGTTTAAACCCTCAATATTTAAGAACTATGGGAAGGGTTCTAAGATGAGCCTTACTACTAAAATTGTATACCAAAAAAATTTCTCCTCTCAGAGTGGAAATAAACCCTTTGGAGCAACCTTAGGTAAGACTGATAACACAAAGAGAGAACCCTTGAAATGTTGGTGTTGTGGAGAATAAAATATGTTGAGAAACTTCCCATATAGGCAACATAACAATAGGAGGGTCTACAACATCCAAGAGGCTACCACAATCAATGATGTGGCTAGGAGCATGCCATAGATTTATGCAGCCTTGGATAATAGACAAGTCGACCACCAAGCTTCAGTAATGGAGATGGAAGGTATGATTTCCAACCATCTAGTTTCCATTTTAATTGACCATCGTTCTAATTTGAGTTATGTTGCCCCTCAAACTATTGAGAAATGTAAATTGCAGCAAGTTAAACATGTTAAATCATTGTTGGTATAACTAGCCACTGGAACCAAAATAAAAATAACAAAGGTCATACCAGCATGCCAATTCGTTATGAGTGGATTGCCCACCCAAGCAACCTTAAACATACTCCCTTTAGGATCTTATGACCTGTTTATTGGCATGGAATGGTTGGATTCCCATAAAACCAAGTTGGA
>SNQJ01S0156297.1:17120-28814 GCA_010110895.2 Picea sitchensis | reverse complement strand
AAATCACAAATAAAGAAGTTAATAAGACATGGTTAATTAAAAGTGATTTAGAAAATATCAATTGAAAAAGAGTCGAGATATGAGACAAAATTACAATGGTGGATGTTTAGTGAGGAAGCATTGACACCATTGAGTCACAAGTCAAATTGATTCAAACAACAATAAAGTCAACTATCTAGAAGTCGATCAACTACAAGACAAGTAGAAGACAAGTCGACCGATTGCAAGGCTATAGATTGATGGAAGTTGGAGAAGACAATGTTTATGGGTCCTAAATCCCTGATTCAACAGTAGGAACCAAACCTACCACCGAGGCCCAATTAGAATCTGCAGCGTTTAATGGTGGAATGATTCTCCAGATCTTGTGATCCGACCAATTTATCGATGGGATTTAGGTTTTCTTGTGAAGGCTTTTCCTTCAATTTAAACTATCTCTTTTTGTATTTTCTCTTGGGTGAGACCGATATGAGATCTAATCCAGCATAAACCAACTTGGTGACAAACATGATTAAATTTTAAGTACTAGGGAAGAGGATGAACTTGGGATAACCCGTTGCTCAAGCATGCAGACAATGATTCTATACCATAGGCCTAGTACTAATACATTAACCTCGTGAGCATCCAATTACTGTCTGAGAAAGTAATTATCAGAAAGAAAACACATATGCAAATAAGATAATGGTAAGAAAAATAATTCATCTACCATAATCATTCATCGCATGTTAACACAACAATTTGTCTTCATCATTTAAAGTAAAGAACAACAAAATATTGCACCAGATAACTTGACAATAGATTTAATAGCTCTTACTCATTACAACATCCTTCATGAAACAATATGGGCTTTGGTCAATAAGGACTTATCAATTCATAGCAGCTTCAAAAAAATTCTTAACAACCAAAAAGCAAGAGTTCTTACAACAAACATTGACCTCTCACTAATTGGTTGATGTATTTATTTATAATGTACAATTTAACTGAAATTAAAGGCTAAGTGCAGTTTAAGAAAAACAAAGTTTTCCATGTGGCGTTCTATACTAACAATTTCTTTAACGGTCATCCTGAGATATCTCTTGAAAAGGGTGATTTCTCTCATACACATACCAAATGATAAACAACTCTTCACAAGTTTGGGCCCATGGAAATTTGTGTTGTTTCGTTGGAGCCGCATGTATTCCTATGATGTCTATCGCATGAATTTGGTACTTCACTAGACTAGATTTCAACTACTGTAGCAAGGTTCGAGCTCTGATTGGATGCTCTGCAAATAGTTTCACTTTCTCTAGCCTCGCGTCGGTCATCTTTGCGAGCTCTTTGGTCCATAGAGAATATTGTTTGGCATGTGACTCGATTCCATCGCTTAGGTCAACGAAGTTATCGGGGCTACCGAACTCGGGGAGTCTGATATCCTTCATTACTTTGTTTATTTTTCTTCGATGTTTATTTCGATTTTCTCGGTGAGGTTACGTAGAAATTTGTTTTCAGTAATCGGGAGGATCTTTCCTGAAATCAGGGTTGAGGTAGTGTAGAAATCACTTATCAAGCAACGAATAGTAAGATGAAAAAATAAACAGAATAGACCGATGCATACTTGTAGATATCGTTAGTCTCGATCGTTTAATACTTATGTGATCCCAGTCGCCCTATTGAATGACCTGTAATTTCCTTGTCCACACCACCGCTCCTCTTTAATTTGAATGAGTTACATCTGCATGCCATAGAATGGAAAATTAGGTATGGCATATATGAGCGTTGAAACTGTCACAGTGGTTGATTGACCCTTAGGGTTGGGAAAGGATGGCAGAGCATAACATGTGTCCAAAGTGTGTGTACACTCCCAAAAGGTTAGATACCGTAATAAGGAAGTCATTAAATGCCTCAGGTCGAGGCAATTTTTTCCTATGGAAGCATTATCACCAAGTGTGTTAACTATTATTCGCTAATAATGGAAGTTGGGGAGATTAAAGAGATTGGAATGATTGTACCGTATATTCCCTGCAACTTCGATCGACGAGGTTTCATGCATTATGGATTGCATCCATTGAGAAGCTGTGACACATTAAATATTCAAGACATCTTGTCGCGAGGTGTGAGTGTTCTTTGGCATGTTTTTTTTTTCCTCATTCTGATATAAATCTTAGAGGCTCTGCGGGGATTCTATGCATCAACTGCGTTTATTCATCGGTAGCATTGGTATTGCGAGTTCAATTCTAGAAAAAATCTGTGTCGTAATATTTTATTCATCTGCATATGTCTAAGCCAATACGTTTTCGCACTATGGGATCCCCTTTAAACAAGGGAAAAGGTTTGCGAGGTAGCTGGAGTGCCAAGTCTGACGCCCCAACGTGCCTGGGACTCTTTCTTCTTGGCATCAAGTGTCCCTGAAGCTTCAATAGGAGGTACCTACCTTTTCTTGGAAATGACATCAACGTCTCAAGTGGAGGTGGTAGTGGAGAAAAATACGTATGAAGGAAATATGTTAGAGGTTGTGCCCTCTCAGAAGCAGACACCGCGGAGGAGGGGAAGGCCTAGAAAAAATAAGGGAATAGGAGGAGGAGGCCACCTCCCAACTGAGCTGAGTGCACACCCGACCGTTGAGGAGTTTACAATGCACACTACTTGGTTGGATCCTGTCAAGACTACCAGTCAATGAAGAGGGAGACAAATGGGAAGGGAAAAGACATCAGGTTCTCCCATTGGAAGTCCCATCCAACAGTTAGAGCAGGCCCAACTCGCCATAGCTGAAATTTACCAAGAAAATAGATAATTGTGGAGACAGTTAGCGGAAAAGAACCAGGAGGTATCGGCACCACAGGGTCATGAAGGAAGCACAAATTGGCTCAAGAGACAACTTTGGGAAGCATAAGATATGATTGTGTAGCTGCGCGAAGTGTAGAGGATGACGGGGAAGGAAAAAAGGAAAACGTAGTCAAAGGCTGAAGTGAGGATGACTTCCGGGAAGGAAAAAAGGAAACAACAAGGTGGGAGGAGGAACCGAGTCCATGCAGAGATACATGGACATGGATTCCTTGTTTTTCATTCTCCGAAGTGAAGTTTCATAATTTTCTCTTTTTGTTGTGTGGGTTTTCACGTTTTCAATGTAACTAGGCTGGTTAGTTAAGGCATCAATGGTGTTTATTTGTATGTAACCTAAGCTTGGAGAGAGCCTCAATATATGATATTTCAAAAATGTTTTGCAGTTAAAAGTATCATGTTCCCTCAATGGGGCGTAAATCTACCATGTTTCTTTACCTAAGTTTAAATTATGTATTTTATGGCACTACGTTTGTTCCGAAGCTTTGTAAGTTCATGATGTTTTCCTTTAGAAACTTTCGATGTAGATTGATGCTTACGTGGAGTTACTAACTTGGTGGTTATTAAAAATAAAATCCAGAAATCGACTTTTGGGTAAGTATTGCACTTGGGCTCCATTCACATTGAACGCACTAAAAGAGATAGATATTGCAACTAACAATGTCAGGATGGCGTTGGGGATCGATGTTCAAAAGTAAAATTAACACGTAGTTTTCTTCATGGGTTATCATCTTTGTAAATTCCTGATGCCGAAAATATTTTGGAAGTCGACGATCGGTGATATCACCTTTACTTCACGCGACACTTATACTTTTAATCTTCTGTCGATGCCGAATGGATCGGTCTTCAATGATATCTTTAGTGAATCTTATTCATGGAGATAAGAAACCTCCTTCTGTCGATGCCGGTGAAATTCGACGCTCGACTATTTTGGTTTTCTCAAGTGATTTTTGTCACTTTTAATCTTTCCCAATGCCAAATTTGATAAGCACGTGGGGGAAAACTTTAGACTGTCAATTCCTTAAGTAAATGTTAGTCCCTTTTAAAGTTAAGATGATTTTCACATGTTCAAGAAGACTTTAAACGACTCAAAATGAAAACATAAATGATAAGCACATGCAACAGTTTCATACTGAAGCACAATCAGACAGTGCGAAAGATCAAGTGGTACCTAAAAAGTAAAAATTTGACATAGAACTTTTTAGGGTGTGTTGAGTGCTCAACAGACAAGTCGATCGATTTCAATACGATCCAAAGACAAGTTGATCAAAGTCAAAGGAAAATTGAGTCAGGAAATACAATTTGGCCAAAGCAAGTCTAGATGACCAAAGTCAAATTTCTCAAGTTGATTTTCTTCCAAGTTGAGTCGGTCCAAGAAAGAAGTAACCTAAAGGTCGAAGTCGAAGAAAAATTAAATGAAATTCGGGTCGAGTCTGAAGCAAGATGGGTCGACTAGAATTGAAATACTTAAGTCGAAAATTATCCTATTTGAGTCGACCAAAAATATGTTTGTTGGTTGAATGAGGAAGAAAATACAAAAAAGGGTGAGAGCAAGTCAAATATTTAGTGGCTAGCAGCTAAGAGGGAACCGATTTTAATATAACCATCAAGTAAAATGTTTACAAGTTGAGTTTAAATAATCACCAATGTAGGATATATGTGGACGTTGATTTAGACATTCACGAAAAGGTAATATACACTGAAGTCAATATGGCATCTAAAAACGAAAGGAAAATCTTGGAAATTTTCCTTGAAATAACTACCTATACTGACCACCTCACACACTTTCTGGGGAAATTTCTCCCATGTCAACTAATTGGGCATGTTTCACAAAAAACCCATTTCATAGAATTTTAAAATTTGTTTCCATCACTCTAGAATATTCATACAAAAATCGTTATGCAAAGAGCACTATAAGCCATTTATTTCCCCCATATTACTCAGAAATTTGTAACAAGGAATTAAACCATTAAATGCAATGAGAACTAAAAGAAATAAAAATGGTAGGGAAGAAAGGAAACTAATCTATCACAAATTCTCTCTGATCTCATTCATGCAATGAACAAATGGAGAGGTAAAACTTTAAATGCACAACAAATAATGTTTCAAACACTAGGAAATAAAATTTATTTTCCTTTATCTCCTCAAATTCATATTGCATGCTTGCAATTTAATTCATAGATGGAAATTTCAATGCAAAGCATCAATGTAATAAACAATTTTCTGAAGAGGATTTCATCCACCCATTTCTACTTTGAATGAGAAAGTTTGGAAACCCAAATGAAAAATTTAAAATTCTTTCCTCTTCACTCCAGTAATGGAAAACATTTCAATGTGCTTTGGAATTTATTTCCTTCATTGCTTCAAATCTTCCAACAACATATTCACAAAGAATTGGTTTCTTATAATGCAAGAGATGCTCTAGGATTTAACTAATGATGTGTTTTTCCTCGATAGCTACAAATTGTGTTCTTGAGATGGATTTTTCTTAGGTTTTCTCATGAAAACATTTGAGCTATCCACTAAGCCCCAATACAGTTCTCCAGAAACCATTTACCCTTTAAAGTGATTTCTATTAAGTTACACACTCTCCCTCATGATTGGTGCTATATATGAAAAAGAAAATGGTTTTTACTTGAGTTTAATGGCTTCCATAGCTCCAATAATGTATATGTAATATCCCTATGACGAACCGCAAGTTGTAAATGTACATATTCTTTATAGGTTGGTGAACAAGGATGCTTTGGGCCAAAGTTCCTTTGTATATATGCATATATTTTGAGGCCAGAGTGCTTGTGTGATTAGGAAAAAAATCTTAACAAAATGTGTTATGTAATCACACTTGATTTTATTAATAAAATACATCACTGTTGTAGACCAAGTTAGATGAAAGAGTATGGGGGAGCTAGGACTCCACAAGAGGGAAATGGGGATAAGGAAAAGGGACTAATTCATGGGGGCTTAAGCCAAGGAAAAAAATAATATTATTCCTAAGTCATAATCTTTATATTATAATTTTATCATAAGTTCCTAAGGGAGAGGAATGGATTACCAAGTGGAATCAAAGGTATTTCCTAGAGTGACAAATGACAAGATAGGAACATGCAATATAATGTGAGGAATTTAGTGTATTTTCATTCATTCATAATTCTTATCATCATTCACTAATTCTTGCATGCATCACCCACAACTTGGCTGGAGGGCATGAGTAGAAGATGAGATTGATTGTTACCCAGTAAAACCTTGGTGGTTTGGATTGAAGAAGTGGGTTGTCAGGCCTATGGAGCAGTCTCTCTTTGGGTGAGAGTATTGTTGGGAATAGTTTTCTTGTGTGTGGGTTAGAGGGTGTTGTATCTCCTGGAGAAAAATTATGCTCCAAGTGCTACAGAGCTCTGATAATTCCTGAACGACTTGTTGTAGAAGCCCTGGAAGGGAAGTGAGATAACCTAAAGGATTGTTGAACAGAGAAGGGCGTACATTTCCTTGGTTGGGACAAGTTATGGGGAATGAGAGGACGTGATTTGAGAACTGTTGTTGGAGTGAATGCATGAACTTGTGTTGTTTTATGTTGTGGTTCAAGCCTTAGTTGGCTTAGGAGGATTTTCTTTGGTGGAGTCATGGCCCCATATTAGGGGTGACCTTTTGTTAAGAGTGCATGAACAATAGAGTCTACGATTGGGAGGAACGTATAAGATCAAGATGCAGTTGGTGATTTATAACAAAATATAAGTTCTCTTTCATGTGTGTTTATATGTTTATTATTGTGTTTATGTTTATGTTATTTTTTTTTGTTGAATTTGTAGGTAATTATGCATGGTTGTGCATGTTATTTTTAGTTTTCATAATTTTTCCATATGCAGGGCATGACAGTTAATAAATGTTAACTGTTAGTTAATTTCCATATCACTTTTCATCATATTCTAGTGTGGGGATCAAATTGTTGCGCATGCCCAGAAATAATTTTCGCACGCACTGGGAAATAGTTTCATGCACAAAAATGAGAAATAGGCGTCGCGTGCTGCATGAGGGTTGCACATGTAAATTTTATTTATGAGATATTTCTGCTATTATAATTGGTTTCATAGAATAAAAAATGTGTGGCGTGACTCATATTAGGACTGGGAACGTTACCTTGTTGTTTCCGAGTAGTTTTTTGGGTCTGTTGGTAATGAGGGAAGTTTCATTGTGGTATCATAGATTTTTTTTCAACAACGAACATGAAGTTTGGGAGTCGAAATTATGGAAAAATTAGCTAAGCGCACAAAATATTTTTGTGCACTAAGTAGTGGTGATGCACGGAAAATAATGGTGTGCGAGGTGAGCGCACTAAAATTTGGCATCGTGTGGTGCATAGATTGTGGAGCACACATGCTACAAACCCCCTTCCCTGCAATAGGTTGCTCGAACTCCCTTTCTTGGAGTGTTCAAGTCACCGAACCAAATGGTTTGGTGGGATCCTGATGGGAACCAATTTAACTTGACACAGGCCCTTTTCTTTCTCGAACGCAGGTTCTGTGGCACCCACAGACCCTCTCCTTAGCGTTTTTCAAGTATTAATTCCAATGGGCTCTAGCTCTCCATGGTAGGCTCCCTCCTTGGTGTGAACATGGAATACAACCATGGGATAGCTCCCTTCACGACCCTGTGCTTCAGGAATTATGCGAATTACCCTTTTCCTCGATTCCCAAATTGACGATTTCTCCAGGACCAAATATACGATCCACGTTCTTCTTGTGATCGATGGTTGAGATCGAATCGCGAGTTTTAACTTCGCGAATCCTCTCTTCTCCCAACTCCACTTCTTCTGATTTGCAAATCACCGAAGTGTTGATATCTCGCCATGCATCCTTTCCCAATGAATGGCTAGAATTGCTTTGACTCCCAGCTCTTCGGGTATTCTCTCCTTAATTTTTCTTCCAAAGGGTTCTTCCTCTGAAATACGTAGATCTCTACCATGTTTCCTCTTGGATATGACTATCCAGAATCACTCCAGACTTTGTGACTTCGATAATACCTTCGTTTTCTCTTGGAAATTTTTTTGAAGTTCCTGCTCCCGAACCTCTCGATCTTCTACCACCTGTTTCCTCTGACAATGGACGATTTCACTGTCTTTGGGACTTCGACAAGTCCTAGAATCCTTTGCACACTTAGTGAAAATATTCATTTCAAGGCTTAGGTTGTTCTTGAACTCTTTCTGCACTCCTTGCAGAGTTCTGCACATATGCCTCTCTGACTTTGATCTGCTTGAAATCCTTCACGGTTCACCGTCTCTCTATGAACTTCCTTTGTGCCCTCCTGGTAACTTCTTGTTCTTCCTCCTGATCTTGTAAGATGTCCTTACAATCTCTTTGGCACACTACTTGTGCTTGACCCAGCCTTTAAAAGGATTCTCCTTTAGCCTATCTAAGCATCTTAAGGAATATCCTTTCCTTTGTCGATGTGCTCTTGCAAAGCCTTCCTTCCTCATAATGTTAAACAATTCTAGGATTCTCTTATGGATAACAACACTTCTAGTCATGTTTCTCTTGTACGCTCTCATACTTTCTCTATGCCCTCTTAGCAAAGTCTTTCATATTTTTCAGTAACTATGAAATGTGCTTCCTCCCACACAGTCTTTATTTCCAAGGTACCCAACCACCTTGAAATTTGCTCCCAATTCTGTGAATTAAACTCATGTGCCCTCCTGGAAATTTTTCTTTTGATTCCAATAAGTTCAGACATGCACTCTTTTCCTTGCCTCACATAGTTTCTACCCTCTTTCGTGGACTCCTTGCACTTAGCCTAGAGAACCATCTTGCTGAACATCCTTTGTCGATGTGCTCTTGCAAAGCCTTCCTTCCTCATAATGTTAAACACCCCAGATTCTCTTAAGGATAACAACACTTCTAGTCATGTTTCTCTTGTACGCTCTCACTTTCTCTATGCCCTCTTGGCAAAGTCTTTCATATTTTTCAGTAACTATGAAATGTGCTTCCTCCCGGTCAATAGTCTTTCTTTACAACGTACCCAACCACCTTGAAATTTGCTCCCAATTCTGTGAATTAAACTCATGTGCCCTCCTGGAAATTTTTCTTTTGATTCCAATAAGTTCGTGTTATACTCTTTTCCTTGCCTCACATAGTTTCTACCCTCTTTCGTGGACCCTTTGCACTTAGCCTAGAGAACCATAATTAAATATATTTGAGTACAGGCTGCGAATGAGTCTCGACTCTCATAAACCTCCCTAAATTGGCTTACAATGATTTTTCATCCAACTCCAAAGAAATTTCATCGCATACAATACAACATTTATAAAAGAGGGGCTTGACAAGCTTCCCTCCAAGATAAACTATGGTGCTCAAATAACCATTCAAAACCCATGTCTAATCGACAAATTACAATGATGGAAAATCGCTTCCAAATTGGATGAAAATTCCTCCTACCTCCAACCACTTAATGGCGACCTTAACTCCAGCTTGTGCGAAAGCACAATTTGTCTCTTCTAGCTTGTCCTCATTAAATGATTGAATCACGCTTTTGATTCTCGAGGAAAAAAAATGAGAGGTGGTACCTCTCTCTTCTTGTATGCGCACCATGCTAATCACTGGCATAGCCGAGGTGGAGTGATTCTTCTGTATCATACTCCACTACTATGAAAATCATGAGATCCTGCTCAAGAGTTCCTCTTGATCCCAAACAACTCTTTGGAGATGTCTCTCTTCTCCTCTATCCCATTGCTGTTGCATCATCCCCACTACTTGTGCAAGTTTACTTTTGTCTAGCTTCTCCTGCTGACCTTCTTCCTATCAATCTCTAACATAAGCTTCCTATATTTCCTCAATTGGCCTCATCCAACCGTCGCATCGAATAATGGCTCTTTCCTCTTTTGCAAACTAGCTGGATGCATTTCTTTTCCCTCGCCCATAGGTAATCAAATCGATATAATGTTATCTATCCATCTCTTGTGGCCTTGTATTTCCACTCCACTAGACTCTCCACTCCATGTATTTCCTATCATCGGGTTGCCAACTATTACCTGATAGATTGACTTCTCTCAGCTAACTCGTCTCCTTCCGCCTTCTTCTAGCCGTGAACTCGTAGCCGGGTGTGTCTTCTCTGGCATGGCTATATTATGGAATCCACCTACTAGTTTCGTACTATCTAACCAATCCTTCAATGCCTTTAGCTCCATATCCTACTTGGCAAATGATCCAACTGCGGCTCTCCTTCTATTGGGACAAACTTCAAGATATATTCTCCTCCATGATGTATTTCATCTTTCTTGTCCTTTCTATCAGATATGAAACATTTGTGATAGCTTCATCCTCGCCTCTTGTAGGGATATTTTGATTCCTCCAATGATCAAAATGATCCTCTGATCCTTATCTTCAATGGTGGAAGTTTTCAACTTCATCATATTCATTCACATCACCACAATTCCGGCGAATATTCAACATCCGAATGAGGTATTTTCTTCGGCCCGCCTCATTTGTCAATCCCCGCCGACGGAACTTCACCTCGAGCTCATTTCTTCTCCCTTGCCTATCTGGAAAATTGGGATGTCTCCTCCACCCACCTGTAGCTTTAGATCCATTGATCCTTTCTCATTGCCCACCTAGCACCCTACGGGACCTCTGCTAGATCTCTTTCCCATGTCACTCGTTTTCAGCATACCTTAGCCACCTTATTAACATTTTTTGTTGCCCTCTGGCCAACAACTTACGAATAGGCCAACTGGATTTCCTCCTCAAAAGGCCATTCATACCTCACGTATCTTTTCCTCTACTATCTTGAATGCTAGCTTCTCCATCTCTACCGAGATTTAATCGGTGCTCATTGTCCATCTCTGCTTTGATTCTCTACGAATAGAATTCTCCTCATTCATGCTCATAACTTCCAATGACCATCTTTCATCATTCATCAACTAATTTGGTTGGTGCTTACCATCTACAGTATACCTTGCAACAATTTCAAGAGAGTATCACACTCTGTCTCCCTCGCCTACATAAATCGATTAATATGCATTGGCTATGATACCACTTTCTATAGAACCCCTTCCCTCCAACGAGCTGCTTGACCTCCCATTATTGGATCGTTCAAGTCAACAAACCAAATGGTTCATCGGGCTCCTGATGGGAACCAATTTAACTTGACACATGCCCTTTTCTTTCTCGAACGCAGGTTGTGTGGCACCCGCGGACCCTCTGCTTAGTGCTTTTCAAGTATTAACACCAACAGATGCTAGATCTCCATGTTAGGATCCCTCCTTGTTTTGACCACATACTACGACCATGGGCTAGCTCCCTTTGCAACTCCTTGCTTCAGGACTTTCATGAATTACCCTTTTCCCCGATTCCCAAATCGACGATTTCTCGAGGACCAAATCTACGGTCCACGTTCTTCTTCGATCGACGGTTGAGATCGAATCGTGATTTTGAAATTCACAAATCCTCTCTTCTCCCAACTCCACTTCTCCCGATTTGAGAATCAAATAAGGACTGATCTCTCACCACGCATCCTTTCCAAATGGATTACAAGGAATGCTTCGGCTCCTATCTCTTCAGGTATTCTCTCCTTAACTTTTCTTCTGAAGGCTTCTTCCTCTGAAATACGTAGATCTTTGCCTTGTGTCCTCTTGGATCTGATTGTTTAGAATCACTCTGCACTTCATGACTTCACGAAGACCTTCATTTTTCTTGGAAACTTTTCTGAAGTTCCTGCTCCCGAACCTCTCGATATTCTACCACTTGTTTCCTCCGATGATTGACAATTTCACTGTCTTTGGGACTTCGACAAGTCCTTGACTCCTTTTCACACTTATCACAAATATTCCTTTCTAAACTTAGGCTTTTCTTGAACTCTTTCTGGACTCCTTGGAGAGTTCTACGCAGACTCCTCCGT
>SNQJ01S0156297.1:3250-17110 GCA_010110895.2 Picea sitchensis | reverse complement strand
TGCACTTTTCATCAACCTTGTTGACTTGCTTCTGTTTGATAGAAGGTGCTTGGGGCGAGGCTATAGTGGTTGTAGTGTCCTTATGTTCCCCTTTTTAAAAGATTGTGAAGAAGCTAAATTTTGAAGTATGAGATACTACCTTGCGAAACTTTTTAGGTGGAACAGTAGTCGGAAATACCTCTGGTATTTTGTAGACATGACCCCCCAAATTAACAATGACACTACAAGGTCAAAACTCATAAATGACATGGCGTCACCACATATATGGTTGGCCCAAGAGAACATCACAAACATCCAGTGGAAAAACATCACATAATACCTCATCCTTGAAGGGTTGGATTTCGTATGAAAATCGACACTATTGGCTGACACAGAGATCTTGTCCTTGGCGAAGTTGCCTGATGTCGTATGGTTGCGGGTGTGGTGTTGTCGACAATCCCAACTGTTTGACGACCTCTGTTGAGATGAGGTTCTTATGGATTCTGTTATCAACAATAAAATGAAGTTGGGTTCACTTCACCCACATCTGTGAATGAAAAATATGTCCCCCCTCTTCAGGATCTATTGGTTCTTCTGGTTGAATTGTTACGGTCACGAAAATAGCAGTGGGGTCTGCGTCAATGATCTGTCCTTTACCAGTATTTTCATAATCAGATTCAGAATCAACGTTCTTCTCCTTATCTTTGATCTCGGCCACCAATGACTGTTTTGAGTGACATTCATCGGTGTTGTGCCAGGGGATTTTGTGGAAATCGCACCATTTTCCAGTGTCCTTATTTCTCTTCCCGTCACCCTTATTTTCATGTCACTTGGACTGATTTTCAGGAGACTATTTATTAGGGACGTCTTTGTCATAATTTGGTTGTTGCAGATTTGCAGACCCGAAATTGAGTTTGTTCTGGTGCTTAAATTTCTGCTCGATTTTAATAGCATATCGATAAGCAACATTGAGTGATGAGATGTCTAGAAAATCCATTTCAGTTTGGATGTATCTGTGTAGAGCCCCACGGTATTTCAAAACCAAATTTTGTTCGAAGTCTTTGATACCCAACTTGGTGCGCAAGGTATGGAAGGTATTGGTGAACTCTGAAATAGCTTGGCCCCTCTCTTGCCATAGTGTGGTCAATCTCATGTACTGGTCCTCATAGTTTCCAACAGGGTAATATTGTTCCTTTATCACATCCACAAAAAAATCTCGAGTGTGCTCGACCCCATATATTAGAGACTCCTTTGTGGAACTATGCTCCTAAGAATTTTCCCACCAATGTTTGACATGGGGGAGAGTCTTAGGGAGCGCGAAGATGATCTTTTCTCTGTCAGAAAAATTGTGAATAGAGAAATAACCTTATAATAGATTTAACCATTTATCTAGGGCATTCGCATCTATCTGACCTTCAAATATAGGAATATCAAAATTGAACTATACCTTAAAAGGCGAGGTGCATCCAAAGTGGTTTCTTTATGAATATGTGCCTGATGCTATCGAGAGGTGTTGAAGGATGTGAGAAAAATTATCCATCATTTCGTCCCTCTGTCATGTGAGAGCTTTCTCAAGCAACGGACTTATAGGATCGTCTGCTCCATCATTTTTCTTTTCTTCCACCATTGAGGGTTTATTGGGTGTGTGAGATCAATTTTCGTCAAGATATAGAAGCTAGATACCCAACATTCTATACTTAGACCTCGTCGAGGACATGCACTGAAAAAATGATCAAGAACAACCTGCTCTGATACCACTGATCCGGATTTATTTTCGGCATGAAATGAGAGAAGAGATAAAATAAATAAATGCACAGAGATATCATAGATATTCAATAATATAACAGGAATGTATCAGAGATGAAACTATAAACATAGATATACAGTAATACATGATTTCTATTAATGAAATAAGTGTACAGAGACTGTAAAAATACAGAGTGAAAGACTCACTAGAATGGTGGCAGCTTATCTCTGAGAAGAGATGTGATGGCTACTCGCATTCGCAAGAAGATGATTACAATGAGGCTCTGCAGGCCTTTTTATGATAAATTGAAATGCCAAAAACCATAGACATCCAAAAACCTAACCCTGGGAGATGAAGCGCCAAAAGTCATGTGGGCCCCGTTTGGGTAAGTTGGTGCATCAACTTTTCGGGGTCGTAACTTTTGTATACGATCTCCGTTTTAGGCGTATGATAGCTTGTTGGAATGCTATCATCGAGGAAATTCATTTTGGGGGATCAATAATGCTTTCGGTTATCATTGAGAACCCCGATATAAAAAAACCTTCATTTTGGCCCTCAAAATGGCCCCGAAAGTTTAAAACTACTAAAAATAGTAAATTGCCAAAATTTCCAGAAAACTGTTTTGAGCCAGTCGGAAAAGGTGGGTGGCCACCGATATCCATCTAGATCAATCCTCCCTCCTTAGGAAGCAATGGTATCTATTGTGTTGAGTTCCCGGGGGAGAGAGAAAAATGTTTTTGAAATCTGCATCTTGGTGAGTTGCTTGCCTTGCTGGAGACGTCGCATTGTTCAGTTTGTTGAAGTTTGTCATGAAACTATTGAGGCTGAGGTTGTTAGACAAGCCGAGCTACATGAGAGGACTATTTGTAGAAGGAATATTTGCTCTTTGTTGCAACATTTTTGACCTGCTTTTGTTTGATAGAAGGTGCTTGGGGCAAGGTTGTAGTGTCCTTTTGTTCTCCTTTTGAATAGATTGTGAAGAAGATGAAGTTTGCAGTATGAGATACTACCTTGCGACACATTTTAGGTGGAACAGTAGTCGAAACTACCTCTGGTATTATATAGATATCACCCCCCAAAGTAACAATGACACTATGGGGTCAAGAATCATAAACAACATGGCGTCACCACATATATGGTTGGCCCAAGAGAACATCACAGACATCCAGTGGGGCAACATCATATAATACCTCATCGTTGAAGGGTTGGATGCAATATCAAAATCGACACTGTTGGCTGACACGAAGAACACGTCCTTGGTGAAGCCACCCGATGTTGTATGGTTGTGGGTGTGGTGTTGTCGACAATACCAAATGTTTGTCAAGCTCTACTGAGATGAGGTTCTTCTGGCTTCCGCTATCAAGAATAAAATGAAGCGGGGTCCCCTTCACCCACAACTATGAATGAAAAAGACATTCCCCCTCTTCAGGATCTATTGGCTCTTTTGGTTGAATTGTTGTGGTCATGACAATAACAGTGGGGTCTGTGTCAATGATCTTCCCTTTACCAGTATTTTCAGAATCAGATTCAGAATCAGGGTTCAGATCCTTGTCTTTGATGTCGGCCACCAATGAATGTTTTGAGCGACATTCATCGGTGTTGTGCCAGGGAATTTTGTGGAAATCACACCATTTTTCTGTGTCCTTCTTTGTCTTCCCGTGACCCTTCTTTTCATATCACTTGGACTGGTTTTCGAGAGACTGTTTGTTCGGGACATCTTTCTCATAATCTGGTTGTTGCATATTTGCAGACCTGGAATCCCATTTGTTCTGGTGCTTATATTTTTTCTCTATTTTAACAACATATCGATAAGCAACACCGAGTGATGAGATGTCCAGAAAATCCATTTCAGTTTGGATGTATCTATGTAGAGCCCCACGGTATTTCTGAACCAAATGTTGTTCGGAGTCTTTGATACTCGGCTTGGTGCGCAAGGTATGGAAGGTGTTGGTGAACTCCAAAATTGCTTGGCCCCTTTCTTGTCACAGTGTGGTCCATCTCATGTACTGGTCCTCATAGTTACCAACAGGGTAATATTGTTCCTTTACCGCATCCACAAAAAAATCCCAAGTGGGCTCAGCCCCATATATTATAGACTCCTCTGTGGAACTCTACTCCTAGTAAGTTTCCCACCAATGTTTGACATGGGGAAGAGCCTTAAGGAGAACGAAGATGATATTTTCTCTGTCAGAAAAATTGTGAACAGAGAAATAACCTTCTAATAGATTTAACCATTTATCTAGGGCATCCGCATCTATCTGACCTTCAAATATAGGAATATCAAAATTGACCTGTACCATAAAAGGCGAGGTGCCTCCAAAGTGGTCGCTTGATGAAGATGTGCCTGATGCTATCAGAAGGCATTGAAGGATGTGGGGAAAATTCTCCATCATTCCATCCCTCTGTCACATGAGAGCTTGCTCAAGCAACAAACTTATAGGATCGTCTGCTCCATTGTTTTTCTTTTCTTCAGACATTGAGGGCTTCTTGGGTGTGTGAGATAGATTGTCCTCAAGAGAGACAAGCTCTAGACCCAACCTGCTATACTCGGACCATGTCGGGGACATGCACTGAAAAACAATCAAGAACAACCTACTCTGATACCACTGATCCATATTTATTATCGGCACAAAATGAGAGTGGATATATAATAAAGAAATGCACAGAGATATCATAGATATTCAATAATATAACAGAAATGTATCAGATATGCAACCATAAACACAGGTATACAATAATACATGATTTCTATTAGTGAAATAAATGTACAGGGACTGTAAAAATACAGAGTGAAAGACTCACTAGAATGGTGAAAGCTTATCTCTGAGAAGAGATGTGACAGTTACTCGCATTCACAAGAACATGATTACAATGAGGCTCTGAAGGCATTTTTAAAATAAAATGGAATGCCAAAAACCCTAAACATCCAAAAACCTAACCCTAAGAGATGAAGCGCCAAAAGTCATGTGGGCCCCGTTTGGGTAAGTTAGTGCATCAAATTCCTAGGGTCGTAACTTTTTCATAGGATCTTCATTTTAGGCGTATGATAGCTCGTTGGAAAGGTATCATCGAGGAGATTCATTTTTGGGGCTCAATCATTCAATCATTCAGGCTACATGAGAGGATGATATGTAGAAGGAATCTTTTCTCTTAGCTGTAACCTTGTCGACCTGCTTCTATTTGATAGAAGGTGCTTGGGGCGAGGCTGTAGTGGTTGTAGTGTCCTTCTGTTCCCCTTTTGAACAGATTGTGAAGAAGCTGAATTTTGCAGTATGAGATACTACCTTGCGACACTTTTTAGGTGGAACAGTAGTCAGAACTACCTCTAGTATTTTGTAGATATGACCCCCAAAAGTAACATTGAAACTACGGGGTCGAGACTCATAAACAACATGGTGTCTCCACATATATGGATGCCATATGAAAATCGACACTGTTAGCGAATACGAAGATCTCATCCTTGGAGAAGCCACCTGATGTTGTATGGTTGCGGGTGTGGTGTTTTCGACAATCCCAACTATTTGGCGACCTCTGCTGATATGAGGTTCTTCTAGCTTCCGCTATCAATAATAAAATGAAGCGGGGTCCCCTTTACCCACATTTGTGAATGAAAAATACGTTCCCCCTCTTCAGGATATGTTGGTTCTTCTAGTTGAATTGTTGTAGTCGTAACAATAACAGTGGGGTCTGGGTCAATGATCTGTCCTTTACTAGTATTTTCAGAATCAGATTCTAAATCAAGGTTCGTCTCCTTGTCTTTGATCTCGGCCACCAATGACTATTTTGAGCGACATTCAACGGTGTTGTGCCAAGGACATTTGTGGAAATCGGACCATTTTTCGATATCCTACTTTGTCTTCCTGTGACCCTTCTTTTCATGTGCCTTAGACTTGTTTTCAAGAGACTGTTTGTTAGGGATGTATTTTTCATACTTTGGTTATTGCATATTTGCAGACCCGAAATCCCATTTGTTCTGGTGCTTAAATTTCTACTTGATTTTAACAACATATTGATAAGCAACACCGAGTAATGAGATGTCTAGAAAATCCATTTCAGTTTGGATGTATCTATGTAGAGCCCCATGGTATTTCAAAACCAAATATCATTCACAGTCTTTGATACCTATCTTGGTGCACAAGGTATGGAAGCTATTGGTGAACTCTGAAACTTCTTGGCCCCTCTCTTTCCACAGTGTGGTCCATCTCATGTACTGGTCCTCATAGATTCCAACAGGGTAATATTTCTCCTTTACCGCATCCACATAAAAATCCCAAGTGGGCTCGGCCCCATTTATTCCAGAATTTTCTGTGGAACTCTTCTCCTAGTAAGCTTCCCACCAATGTTTCACCTAGGGGAGAGCCTTAAGGAGCATGATGATGATCCTTTCTCAGTCATAAAAATTGTGAATAGAGAAATAACCTTCTAACAGTTTTAACCATTTATCTAGGACATCTGCATCTATTTGACCTTCAAATATAGGAATATCAAAATTGACCTGCACCCTAAAAGGAGAGGTGCCTCCAAAGTGACCACTTGATGAAGATGCACCTGATGCTATAGGGAGGCATTGAAGGATGTGGGAAAAATTCTCCATCATTTCATCCCTCTCTCGTGTGAGAGCTTGTTCAACCTATAGACTTATAGGATCGTCTGCTCTGTCATTTTTATTTTCTTCCACAATTGAGGGTTTCTTGGGTGTGTGAGATCGATTGTCCTCAAGAGAGACAAGCTCAAGACCCAAATTTATATACTCAGACCTCGTTGGGGACATGCACTGAAAAAACAATCAAGAACATCCTGCTCTGATACCACTGATCTGGATTTATTTTCGGCATGAAATGAGAGCGGAGATATAATAAATAAATGCATAGAGATATCACAGATATTCAATAATATAACAGGAATTTATCAAAGATGAAACCATAAACACATATATACAGTAATACACGATTTCTATTAATGAAATAAATGTACAGAGACTATAAAAATACAGAGTGAAAGACTCGCTAGAATGGTGGCGGCTTATCTCTGAGAAGAGATGTGACGACTACTCGCATTCACAAGAAGATGATTCCAATGAGGCTCTGAAGGCCTTTTTACAATAAAATAGAATTCCAAAAACCCTAGACATCCAAAAACCTAACCCTAGGATATGAAGAGCCAAAAGTCATGTGGGCCCCATTTGGGTAAGTTGGTGCATTAACTTCCCGGGGTCGTAACTTTTGCATACGATCTTCGTTTTAGGTATATGATAGCACGTTGGAAAGGTGTCATCGAGGAGATTAATTTTGGGGGATCAATATTGATTTAGGATATAATTGAGAACCTCAATCTCAAAAAATCTTCATTTGGGCCCTCAAAATGGCCCAGAAAGTTAAAAACTGCTAAAAATAATAAATTGCCAAAATTTCCAGAAAACTGTTTTGAGTCAGTCAAAAAAGGTGGGTGGCCACCGATATCCACCTAGATCAATCCTCCCTCCTTAGGAAGAAATGGTATCCATTGTGTTTAGTTCCTGGGAGAGAGGGAAAAATGTTTTCTAAATCTGCATCTTGGTGAGCTGCTTGCCTTGCTCGAGACATCACGATGTTCAGTTTGTGGAATTTTGTCACGAACTTGTTCAGGCTGAGGCTGTTTGACAAGTCGGGCTACATGAGAGGAGAATGTGCAGAAGGAATATTTGCACTTTGTTGCAACTTTGTCGACCTGCTTCTATTTGATAGAAGGTGTTTGGGGCGAGGATGTAGTGGTTGCAGTGTCCTTATGTTCCCCTTTTGAACAGATTGTGAAGAAGATGAATTTTGCAGTATGAGATACTACCTTGCAGAACTTTTTAGGTGGAACAATAGTCAGAACTACCTCTGGTATTATGTAGAGATGACCCCCCCAAAGTAATAATGACACTACGGATTCATGACTCATAAACAACATGGTGTCTCCACATATATGGTTGGCCCAAGAGAACATCACAGACATCCAATGGGGAAACATCACATAACACCTCATCCTTGAAGGGTTGGATGTTGTATGAAAATCAACATTGTTGGCTGACATGGAGATCTCGTCCTTGGAGAAGCCACCCGATGTTATATCACTACAGGTGTAGTGTTTTCGACAATCCCAACTGTTTGATGACCTCTGTTGAGATGAGGTTCTTTTGGGTTCCGCTATCAAGAATAAAATGAAGTGGGGTCCCCTTCACCCACATATGTGAATGAAAAATACGTTCCCACTCTTCAGGATATGTTGGTTCTTCTGGTTGAATTGTTGCAGATGTGACAATAGAAGTGGGGTCTGTGTCAATGATCTGTCCTTTACCAGTATTTTAAGAATCATATCTTGAATTCGCGTTCGATTCCTTGTCTTTGATCTCAGCCACCAATGACTATTTTGAGTGACATTCATCGGTGTTATGCTAGGGGATTTTGTGGAAATCACACCATTTTCTGGTGTCCTTCTTTTTCATCCCGTGACCCTTATTTTCATGTGGCTTGGGCTGGTTTTCAGGAGACTATTTTTTAGGGCCATCTTTGTCATACTTTGGTTGTTGGAGATTTGTAGACCGTAAATCCTGTTTGTTCTTTTGCTTAAATTTATTCTCAATTTTAACAACATATCGATAAGCAAAACCAAGTGATGAGATGTCCAGAAAATCCATTTCAGTTTGGATGTATCTATGTAGAGCCCCATGGTATTTCAGAACAAAATGTCATTCGGAGTATTTGATACCCAGCTTGGTGCTCAAGGTATGGAAGGTGTTGTTGAACTACGAAACTTCTTGGCCCCTCTCTTGCCACAGTGTGGTCCATCTCATGTACTGGTCCTCATAGTTGCCAACAGGGTAATATTGTTCCTTTATCGCATCCACAAAAAAATCCCAAGTGGGCTCGTTTCCATATATTCTAGACTCCTCTGTGGAACTCTGCTCCCAGTAAGTTTCCCACCAATGTTTGACATGGGGTAGAGACTTAAGGAGAGAGAAGATGATATTTTCTCTATCAAAAAAATTGTGAACAGAAAAATAACCTTCTAACAGATTTAACCATTTATCTAGGGCATCTGCATCTATCTGACCTTCAAACATAGGAATATCAAAATTGACGTGTACCTTAAAAGGTGAGGTGCCTCCAAAGTGGTCGCTTGATGAAGATGCGCTTGATGCTATCGGGAGGCATTGAATTATTTGGGAAAAATTCTCCATCATTTCCTCCCTCTGTCGCATTAGAGCTTCCTCAAGCAACATACTTATAGGATCATTTGCTCTGTTGTTTTTATTTTATTCCGTGATTGAGGGTTTCTTAGGTGTGTGAGAGTGATTTTCCTCAAGAGAGACAATATCAAGACCCAACTGACGATTCTCAGAGCTCATCGGGGACATGCACTGAAAAAATGATCAAGAACAACCTGTTCTGATACCACTCGTAAGGATTTATTTTTGGCACGAAATGAGAGTGGAGATATAATAAAGAAATGCATAGAGATATCACAGATATTCATTAATATAACAAGAAGGTATCATAGATGCAACCATAAAAACAGATATGTAGTAATACATGATTTCTATTAATGAAATAAATGTACACAAGATGTAAAAATACAGAGTGAAAGACTCGCTAGAATGGTGGCAGCTTATCTCTGAGAAGAAATGTGACGACTACTTGCATTTGCAAGAAGATGATTACAATGAGGCTTTGAAGGCATTTTTACAATAAACCGTAATGCCAAAAATGATAGAAATCCAAAAACCTAACCCTAGGAGATGAAGCGCCAAAATTCATGTGGGCCCCGTTTGGGTAAGTTGGTGCATCAACTTCCAGGGGTCGTAACGTTTGCATACGATCTTTGTTTTAGGCGTATGATAGCTCATTAGAAAGGTATCATCGAGGAGATTTATTTTGGGGGATAGATCATGAATTTGGATATCACTAAAAACCTCTATCTCTAAAAACCTTCATTTGGGTCCTCAAAATGGCCCCAGAAGTTAAAAAGTGCTAAAAATAGTAAATTGCTAAAATTTCCAGAAAACTGTTTTGAGCCAGTTGGAAAAGGTGGGTGGCCACCAATATACACCTAGATCAATCCTCCCTCCTTAGGAAGAAATGGTCTCCATTGTGTTGAGTTCCTGGGGGAGAGGGAAAAGCATTTTATAAATCTGCATCTTGGTGAGTTGTTTCCCTTACTAGAGACGTCGCGTTGTTCAATTTGTGGAAGTCTGTCACAAACCTATTAAGGATGAGGTCGTTTGACAAGTCTGGCTACATGAGAGGAATATGTGCAGAACGAATATTTTCACTTTGTTGCAACCTTGTCAACCGGATTTTGTTTGATAGAAGGTTCTTGGGGCGAGGTTGTAGTAGTTGCAGTGTCCTTTTGTTCCCCTTTTGAACAGACTGTGAAGAAGATGAATTTTGTAGTATGAGATACTACATTGCGACACTTTTTAGGTGGAACAATACTCGAAACTACCCCTGGTATTCTTTAGAGATGACCCCCCAAAGTGACAATGACACTACAGGGTCAAGAATCATAAACAACATGGCGTGTCCACATATATGGTTGGCCCAAGAGAACATCACAGACATCCAGTGGGGAAAAATCACATAATACCTCATCCTTGAAGGGTTGGATGCCGTATGAAAATCAACACTCTTGTCTGACACAGAGATCTCATCCTTGGTGAAGCCACCTAATGTTGTATGGCTGTGAGTGTGGTGTTTTCAACAATCCCAACTGTTTGACAACCTCTGCTGAGATGAGGTTCTTCTGGCTTTTGCTATCAACAATAAAATGAAGTGGGGTCCCGTTCACCCAAATCTCTGAATGAAAAAGATGTTCCCCCTCTTCAGGATCTATTGGTTCTTTTGGTTGAATTGTTGCAGTCGTGACAATAGCAGTACAGTCTGCGTCAATGATTTGTCCTTTACCATTATTTTTAGAATCAGATTCTGAATCAGGGTTCATCTCCTTGTCTTTGATCTCGGCCACCAATGACTGTTTTGAGCAAAGTTCATCGGTGTTGTGCCAGGGGATTTTGTGGAAATCGCACCATTTTTCAGTGTCCTTCTTTGTCTTCCAGTGACCCTTATTTTCATGTGGCTTGGACTAGTTTTCGAGAGACTGTTTGTTAGGGATGTCTTTGTCATACTTTGCTTGTTTCATATTTGTAGACATGAAATCCCATTTGTTCTGGTGCTTAAATTTCTACTCGATTTCAACAGCATATCGATAAGCAACACCGAGTGATGAGACTTCCATAAAATCCATTTCAATTTGGATGTAACTGTGTAGAGCCCCACGGTATTTCAGAACCAAAGGTCATTCAAAGTATTTGATACCCATATTGGTGTGCAAGGTATTTAAGGTGTTGGAGAACTCCGAAACTGCTTGGCCCCTCTCTTGCTGCAGTGTGGTCCATCTCATGTACTTGTCCTCATAGTTTCCAACAGGGTAATATTGTTCCTTTACCGCATCCACAAAAAAATCCCAAGTGGGCTTGTCCCCATATATTCCAGACTCCTCTATGGAACTCTGTTCCCAGTAAGTTCCCCACCAATGTTTGACATGGGGGAGAGCCTTACGTAGCGTGAAGATGATCTTTTCTCTTTCAGAAAAATTGTGAACAGAGAAATAACCTTCTAACATATTTAACCATTTATCTAGGGCATCCACATCTATCTGACCTTCAAATATAGGAATATCAAAATTGACCTATACCTTAAAAGGGGAGGTGCCTCCAAAGTGGTCGCTTGGTGAAGATTCACCTGATGCTATCGAGAGGTGTTGTGAGGGAAATCTCCTTATGGACTAGCAAATAGGGTTATGCTTTGCATGCAGATATGACCAAGAGAAAATCTACTTTCTACCTTCGTCCCCAAACTCAAATCCTATTTATTTTCAGTAAAACATGGCTAGATCAGCCTACCTCATTCCAGGCATTTGATGTCAATCCCTTGTCGCACTTGACCACTTGTTCGTAGTTCTCCTTTCCAACGCTGACCTGCATACAAGACAAGCAACAACTACACATCCATCTTACCTATAGACTAACAGGTTAGAGATTCAAACATGTACTTAACAAATTTTCTTTATTACTTTGAATGAGTCAACTTACAAAAAGTCGAGACCAACCACCATTCTGCGAATTTGAGCCTAGACTCTTCTTCAAATGTCCTCCAAATTCTTTGCTTTCTTTCTCTTCTGGCATAAGGATGGCTAAAGGATTTGGACAATGGGAATATGCAAATGGGCAGAGTTTCTTTTCTATATTTTTCCTCCTTCCAAATGGGACCCCTACCCCTTCTTTTATAGGCTAGGAGGAGCTAGGTATTTGGACGAACCCATAGATTTTGTGTTCTGTTGGAAACTTACCTTTTTTTGTGCTTTTGTCGGTCCACGCGGCTTGTTTTAGGTCAGCTAGCGTGTACACGTGTGTAGTAATGGAGTAGGGCACGTGGGCCTTTATAAAAGAGGTTTTTTAAAGAGTTATTTAGTAGTGATTTGGAAAATAAGGGATATGATATGGCCTGATGGCAGGTAAGCATGTGTGGTGTAATTTAGGGTTATAAAAGATGCCCCCTAATGTGTGAGGTCAGAAGAGCATCTGATGGCCGAAATACATTACCAATCTTTGCTGATGTGCCGAACGATTGAGACCAAGGATCAGGAACCGAGAGGCATCGTCTGCAAAATAAAAAATGTCTTCACCGAGGTGGGCATACCCATGCTTGGGAAAAAATAGAATCATGGCTACCACTCAAATACACTATAGATCCATGTCGTATAACTATATAAAGAGTAGCCGCGAACAATACATAGCAGAGCTACATCTCAAAATCAGAAATATATACATATAGAGTATCTATATTCTAGAAGTTGATTCGGCCTGATGGCTAGAGATGAGGTCTTCAGAGCTTGAGCAACAACTTCAAAATATTCAAAATTTGCGTAGGAGTGTAATATGAGTGTACGAGTGCACTACCCAGAGGTCTTTGATGGCTCGTCGGTCATGGACTTGATGATCAGACTGAAGGTTTCATTGATTTCGAACAAGGACTTGATTGGACATTCAGGATGGCCAGGCATGAGGGAAAGAGATAAAATTTAGAGGGGTAGACTCAGTCTTGGTGACAAACTTCCCTTGGAAAATAGCATGACAAATGATGAGACTCAGGCATCATGACATTAACATAAGTTTACAAGGTAGGAGGCAACACAAACTCTCCATATGTTTGGAAGAATAACCAAATGGTGGAGGGCACAGCTCTATGTAGCAAGAACAACTTCCTAAGGTCATATTAAATCCCAGGGTTTGATGAACAAATGAACATATGTGATTTATCCAAGGGCGACTCATTATGCTGCCAATAAAGAAAATACTTTTCCCTTCCTCTTTTTGGGGTATACTTGATTTTTTTGTCCTTTTCAATAGTTTTGGAAAAAGAATAAAGGAATATTACATTACAAAGGAGGAATGAGTGTTGCAAACATAGAAGTTCAAGGCACAAGGACAAGACTGATGTTCAAAATAATGATACTTGGGAAAAATCCTCCGAGGGCCAAGGGTGTTAAAACGCAGAAGCAAACTGTTACAAGACTGACATATAAGGTATGCAAACGCGGTTAACAAAACACACAATGGTAACCTCCTTCGATGTAGGTTTAATGAGCCTAGAGAAGGTAATATCGATGATTTTTCATATTTAGAGAGTCTAAAAAAACATAAAAGGAGACTCCATTGGGGTAACTTTTTCAAAGGTAGTCTAGTCGGTTCGAAAAATGGGTAAACTAGAACCGACAAGACATCTATTCAAAACCATTTTAACGAGTGTGATAAAGACAGTATCACTCGGCCATTTTTTCATTTTTAAGGAGTTTGAAAAAAGATTAACTATGGACTCCATAAAAAATGTTCTTCTGGACCATTTTAATGAGTGTGAAAGAATAAGGTCACTCGACGATCTTTTCAATTTTAGGGAGTCTGAAAAGAGCTTAACTATGGACTCTGTGGGGGCTCCTTCTTCGTCAGTTTAGTCCCGCAGGCCTGAAAAGTAATAAAATTATACCTAAGAGTATTCTTCTAAAGAACTGAAGTTCCATAGAGTATACCTATGTTCGTACAGTTGACCATCCGGACT
>SNQJ01S0156296.1:50824-66223 GCA_010110895.2 Picea sitchensis | reverse complement strand
ATGTTGGCCAAGTATCACTTTTGAACCTTGATTTTGAGGTGGATCTGCTAGACAATCTTTCTCCTATTGTATCTCCCAAGTTTCGGCCCTTCTGGGTATGAAACTTTATTTTATGTAGTTCCCTGATATTTCTTCTCTGCAATGCCACAAGTCTGATCAAAATTGGATGTGCCAAGTGGAATTTATGGTAAATTCCCCACAACTTGCTGATTTTTGGCCTTTCTAGGAGATCTCACTTGTATAGCATGCCTCACACAAAATAATTGATATTAAATTCTGAAACTTGTACCAGAAATACTAAAGATTGTACAATATCCAATGAAACTAGTCTCACTCAATTTGGATACTCTAGGAATAAGTAATGATTGTTTTACCTGGAACACCTTCTTGAGACTACTCAATGGGACTAGTCATATACCCTATCTTCCACGGGGTGTATCTAAAAATGTAAGATGAAACATAAGCTGAAAATTTTACCACAGATACCTTACTAATTTATGTGAATATCCTCCAGAGTTCAGGGTCTGAAACGTTACAGAAACATTTGTATAGCAACAATTCCAGAATGGCTCAGTTCAGGATGATTCTAGAACCCTATCTTTCATAGGTTGTATCTCTGAAAGCATAAGGCCTCAGGAGATGAAATTTTAACCCAACGTACCTTGATCCATCTAATAAATATCCTCCAAGTCATTACTTCTGAAAAGTTGTATAAAAAATGTTATAGTGAAAATGCCAAGATGTCTCAGATGTAGTAGCGAAACCCCAAGACCTTGATCTCTGATACCATATGTTAAGAACCAAATATCAATATAGCATAGAAAATCCTCAGAATAAGTACTCAACTCCTTGAAAAAGAGATAATTTCAGATAATAAGCTTGTTCTAGGGGGCAACCTCCTTTTACCCCACATAAATTTTCAAGTACAAGATGATTCCATATGAAAATGTCTTCTTGGTCTATATAGGAGACTAGGAGGTATAATTACAACTAATGTAATAAAGCCACCATAAATAAAATAACATTGCTAATGTAATATGCCCCAGTTAATGGGTAATGAGCCAATATTAGGGCTTAACAAACTCCCTTGTTAAAACAATATCTAACATGTAGACGACAACAATCCTCCCAAGCTCCTCCCTACCACCTTGAATGCATAAAAAAATTTACGGTTTCTCCCCAGGAATCAACTCCTTCTTTTGATATTCTTATGTAGACTGCAAAGACACTTTTCTTCTCTCTATACCTATTTGTTTATATAGTCTTATCAACAAGTATGAGATTGAACCATTGTGTGTTTTTGTTTGAACCAATGCACCTCTTCAAATATTAATAATGTTAATTATTTAATTTATGAACAACTTTCATCATTTGTTATTATGTATCGTCTTGGTTAACTGTTCTAAGAGTTCAAACTTGTAATTTTTAAAGCACCCTAGACTTGGCACTTTTCCTTTCCTCTTTCATAAGTTCCACAACTATTGATCCCTTTATATTATTTTCATAAATATCCCATACTTCGAAAATTTGCTTCATTTGTTATGATTTCTTTACTTAGTTAAATTTGTATTTCATGAGATTCACAGACCAGTGGACGAGTGGGCTCACATTTCTTCCTCTTTATATTCAATGTCATCAAAATATACCTTTATTTCCATCGTCTACAACATGTTCCATAATTAGAATTATTTCTTTGAGTGAGCAATGGGTTCACGGGTTCACTATCTTCCTCTTCATCTTCGTTGTCATCAAAATGTACCCTTATTTCCACCATATACAAAATGTTCCATACTTATAATTATTTCTTTCAATGGGTAGCAGGTTCACGGGTTCACATATCTTCCTCTTCATCTCCGTTGTCATCAAAAGGTATGATTATTTCTTCTGTCTACAAAATGTTCCATACTTAGAATTATTTTTCACAAAAAGTTTGTGGGTTAGTGTTATCCCATCATTTATTTACATGATTCCAACCGATAGAACATGATAATTAGTCATTTTGAGGTTTTCACAGATCGACGATTCAAATTTAATCTTCCGTTGAATAGACAATTTTGTCTTATCTGGATGCTTAAACTAAATAAAAAATGATGACTTAATCCGTCGTTGAGCTCTATGTTTCGTGCTCCTCCATCATGTGGGATGGTTAACAATTCACCATAACATGCATTAATACAGTTCTAACACCTCGACGATCCATCCAATGGTTCACATCAAATCATGACATCCCCATAACTTTAAATTTCACACAAATTCACTATGTGCGGTTGCATTTCTATCGTAGATATGTCATCCTAATAGATGGCCAGATCTGTTCCTTCCATGTTTTCTATGACTTTCACCCCTTGAATGATCAACGGTCCCAACTAAATCAATCAGTGAATGGATGGTCCTTATTTATTTCATGGCTTCGTAACTCCAGTATTTCTAGGACTCAAACTTGTTTATATTGGAAGGGTCATCATCGAATGACCATGATCAACGGTTCATATTTCATCTGATCTACCTATCAGATTAGACGATCAGTGAGATTTCTTAGTTTCATGACTTTGTGATTTCATGCCTCTCACATATCTCCAATAATCTCCTAAGTGTCCAAGTTGCGAAGTCCCAAAGCATTCTATCTCCTTCTTGGCTTCGATCAATGCCTCACGATCGATTAGTTTGATCTGACGAATCTTTTTATACCCAAAATTTCTCAACTATATCTGACAACTCTTTCTTATCTGTATCCTGATATAACAATCATGATTCCACAATCCGTTACAAAGGATCTCTTTCTGCATTGTTCTTTGGATTTTGCGTGATTTTTGTAATGTTATTTCTCTTGATATTTTCTTTCGTCCTTCACGTTCTTCTACATACTTTTGTAATGGTTGACATCAATGACAATTAATTTTCCAACAATCTCCCCCTTTAGCATTGATGGAAACTCAATAAAATATCCTTCCAATATATTTTGAGTCTTACTGCATATCATCCCCCTTTGACAACAATGACAGAAGGTATCTTCCTTCTCTCCCCATGAGATGATGACCCCTCTGTCTAATGAAGATTTTTGCAATTTTAATGAGATATGGGAATTACTCCCAATTTACAGGACTAATTTTCAAAACAACTTCTTGGTAGAGCTTTTGTGAATATGTCTGCAATTTTCTCTTTAGATTCAACATATTCCACTTTGACTATCTTTTCAGAAACCTGATCTCCCAGAAAGTGGTTTTTAATTCTGATATGTTTAGTTTTAGAATGCATAACAAGATTCTTAGAGAGGTTTATAGCATTGGTATTGTGACAGTTAATAAAAATTGGATAATCGTATTTTACTTGTAGGTATTCTAGGGTTTGTTTTATCCAAATTAATTGAGTGCAACAAGTGGCAACATCAATATATTCATCTTCTATTGTCGACAGTGATATAAATGGTTGCTTCTTATTTATCCATGATACTAGATTCTTTCCTAGGAAGAATGCTCCTCCACTGGTGTTCTTCCTATCATACACACTACCAGCCCAATCTGCATCAGTATACACATTTAATGTAAAATATTTTATTTTTGGATACCATAATACAAAATCCAAGGTAGCTCTTAGATATCTAAATATCCTTTTTACTTCCTTCAAATAGGTCTCTTTAGGTGCATATTGGAATCTACATATTAGTCCTAGAACTTGTATGATATCATGTCTTGTTGTTGTTGCATATAAAAGACTACCAACCATTAATATATATATGGTTTGGTCTACCTTTTCTTAATCATTAGCTAAGATTAGTTTACATCCTGTAACCATGGGAGTTCTCATAGGTTTGCAATATTCCATCTGAAATTTATTTAGCGTTTCTTTGATATATTTGGTTTGGGATACGAATATCCCTTTGCATATCTGAGTAACTTGTAAACCCAAGAAGCATTTTTCTTCTCCTAGCATAGACATCTCAAATTCTTTCAACATTTTTGTAGAAAACCGTTTGTTCATTATAGTCAAATTATTTCCAAAAATGATATCATCCACATATACCACAACAACAATCATACTTTGTTCTTCAATTTTGATATATAAGATGTTGTCAGTAGTTCCTCTCTTGTATCCTTGTTTTTGTAGATAGTTATCAAGACTTGAGAACCATGCTCCGAGAGCTTGTTTAAGACCATACATGGACTTTTTTAGTTTACATACATAAACCTAATTTTATTTCAACTTAAATCCTTTAGGTTATTCTAAATATACTTATTCCTCTAAGGTTTCATTTAGAAATGTTGACTTGACATACATCTAATAGATCTTTAATTTTTTTAAGCATGTAAATGACAAAAAAAAATTGACGGATTATAATCTTGCTACTAGGGAAAATATCTCCTCAAATTCAGTTCCTTCAACTTCGGCATATCACTTTCATACCAATCTGGATTTATTCTTTATAATTTGTCAATTTTCATTAAGTTTATTCTTGAAAATCAATTTGGTCCCTATCACATTTTTGTCTTTTCATCTTGGGACTAATTCCTAGGTCTGAGTTTTCTCTATTTGGGAAAGTTCTTCATTCATTGATTTTATCTAATCTTCAATCTTGCTGGCTTCTGAAAATTATTTGGGTTCTACTAGAGAAATCATTTCCTATTCTAATTCAAATGTAAGTTCTCTTCTAGTTTCTACTCCTGCACTTTTATCCCCTATGATTTGGCTTTCACGGTGATTCTTTGGAATTATTTTTTATGGAGCCTTTGTAAAGTGTTTTTCTTCCTCATCCTTTTCTTCATTAGTTTGTGGTTCATTATCTTGTAGCTATTCAACATCTTTTGTATTTTGTGATTCACCATATTCTTCATTTTGTGATTCACCATCTTGTTCACACTAGTTCTTCCCCATTCATCATTTTTTTACTTATCTTGATATTGTTTTTTTCTCAATTTTAGATCATCTATTTTCAAATTTGCACTTTCCACTATTTTGAGTAATTTTAGATTATAGCATATTTAATCCTTTTTTTGGGTGACTAACCAAGAAATATCCCCTCATCTCATCTGGAATCAAATTTTCCTAGGTTATCATCATCCCTCTTAATATCACATTTTCTCCCAAAGACTCTGAAGTGTTTGACTAATGTTGGTCTACCAAATGATAGCTCATAAAGTGTCTTGTCATGGTTAATTCTAAGTTGTGTTCGATTGAGTATGTAAATTGTTGTATATACTACATCTCTCCAAAAATTATTCGGAAGTTTGGCTTCATTCAACATTGTTCTTGCAGCCCCTTGAACAGTTTTGTTTTTCCATTCAAAAAATCCATTCCATTGAGGAGTTCTTGGAGATGAAAATTGTCTCTTTATTCCATGATATTCACAAAACTTATCGAATTAGTTAGAGGTAAATTTCCCTCCATTGTCTGATCTCATACATTTGATCTTGAGATTTGTTAAAATTTTCAAATGCCTCTGATTTTTCTTTGAGGAAGTATACCCAGGTCATCCTTGTATAGTAATTAATAATCAGCATGAAGTAATGTTCACCTTGTATACTTCTAGTCCTAGTAGGTCCACAAATATCATTGTGAACAAGCTCCAAGGGTATTGATGTAGAGTATTGTTGTGTCTTGAATATGACTTTCGTTTTCTTCCTAAGTTGGCAATGATTACAAACAAGGTATAAAGGTTTTATAATATTTGGCATGTCCTTCACTACTTCCTTTATACTTGCTTTGATCAGATTGTCAAATCCCAAGTGTCCCATTCTTTTGTGCCACAACAAACTTTCATCTAATTAACTCATGTAACATTCTTCTTCTTCTTTAATATCTAAAATATATGCATTACTTGAGGTTCTTGGTGCAATATATACTAATTTTCCTAATCCTTCCTTCCTAATTTCACATTTATGGGAGTAATAAATGAGCATATGTCCTTGATCACAATTTTGTCTTAAACTTAGAAGAATAGGCTTCAAATTTTCAACAAGTAGCACATTTTCTACTTTATTTTTCTTGTTTTCCAAAGTGACTGTGCCTTTTCCAAGTATTTTGGCAGATGTATTATCTCCAAATGTGACACCTCTTTTTTCCTTCTTTGTGATATTGAGAAATTTACTTTTATCTCATGTCATATTATTAGAGAATCTACTCTCAATATACCATTGACACCTTTTGTTATTGGAATACAAGGCTACCTTGCATTTTGTTACCATTCCACATTTTTTTATTTCCATATCTTTTTATCTTTATTGTTGGGAATACTTGTCTTCAAGGATTTCATTGTCAATTTACACTCAATGGATGTATGACCATAATTGTTTCACTTGTGACATTCAACATTGTAATATTGTAATGGACAGAATTAATTATAGTTTCTTTTCTCTTCGTTATTCTTTTTGTTCTTATATCTTTGGACACATTTATGATTGTACTTTCTATAGACTTTACAATGTACCAATTTATGTCGAAAATTGTTGTAAGAGTAACAATATCCAAGGAATATATGTTGATATCTATTAGGGGGTGTCCTTCTCATTATTGTATTCCTTTTGTCTTCTTTTTATTTTGTAGGGGGTGTTGATTTCTATTTATTAGGAGTAGTATTTAATGGTATCATCTCCCACTTGTTATCTTTCCTTTCTAAGGGTCTTCTAAGGGAATCTGCATAACTTATTGGTTGTTTTTCATTCTTTTGTTTTGAAGAGGTTGAATATTGATCATATCCTTGTTATATCTTATCATTTGGTGATATTTGACTATTAATAATGCCATTCAATATTTTTGAACTATTCTCAAATCTTGATTGGTTGTCTCCTTTCTCAAGTTCCCTTTTTCGTTCAACAATTTCAATCTCTATATTCTTACAATCTTGTTGTTTTTCATTGAGTTGTTTATTCAAGACTTCCTCATTTCTATTGGTTTCTTGAAGTTCAGTTTTTAGGTCAATCATTATTTTCTATGATTCTTTGATGGTTTTTGACACTTCTTTTTCTCTTAATTATTGTGCTTCTTCAAATTCTAGTAATTGTCCCCTTAGTAACGTGTTCTTATTTTTCTATTTTCCAATTTCATACATAGCATTGATTAGTTCTACTTCATAGCTCTACATCTCCTTCATCCTCATATTTTCCCTCAATCTCAAAACTATTTTTAGAAATATTATCTTGGGTTTCTATACCCATAAATAGATGTTATGAATCTTCATCTTCACTTTCTTCATATGAACTCTTTTCCTCTTTGGTGTAAAAGGTATGCTTATTTTTGTTTTTGGTTTTTCCCTTTTTATGATTTTTCTGATTGTAAGATTCTTCATAATCATTATCTTCTTGTTTGTGATAGGGACATTTGTTAGCAAACTATCCAATTTCTTCACAGTTGAAATATTTGAAAGGTAACTTCCCTTTGTATTTTCCAGACCCTTTCTTGAGTTTTCTTATAAATTTGGTCGCTTCTTCATCTAATATATCTGAGTGATTTTCATTTGGAGCATTTTTATGGTTCCTTGATTCTTTTGATGCTTTGAAGGTTATTTCCCCTTTTGATAATTGTTCTTTCCCGGTTCTCATTTCATATGCTATAAGAATCCCATGAAGCTCATCCATTGTAAGGTTGTCAAGGTATTCTCGATATTCCAAGGTAGGTACCTTCGAATCATATCTCATTGGTAATGATCTCAACACCTTTTTCTTGTTTTTTATCTCTTCTTTGAATGCTCTAATTGAATTGACTATTTCATCCACTCTTTAATCATATTCTGCAATGTTTTCTTCCTCTTTCATCTTCAGATTCTCAAACTTCCCTCCATGTGTTTTAAGCTTATCTTGCTTGACCTTTCCATATCCTTGATAGATGATATTCAATTTATCCCAAATTTCCTTTGCTAATTTAGTGTGCATCACTTTTACAAATATAGGATTTGTTAATCCTCGAAGAATAACATTAACATCTCTTGAATTTCCATTGAAAATTTTGTTTGTAGCAATATTAGTAGGTGGACTAGATGGAGCAGTGTAACCACTTTTAATAGATTTCCTGACATCATAGCCAATGGACATCAAATATATTTTCATTCTTATACTCCAAAAATCATAATGATTTCCTTTAAACATGTACAAAGGGCATTCCTTCTTGCTAATCTATTCGATCTCTTCCAAATCTACCTTCCAGTGGTTAAACTACAACGAAGGAACTCACTTTGATGCCAATTGTTGAAATATTGGCCAATACTAAAAAGGGGGGGGTGAATAAATATTTCTTCTTATTTTAAAATTTTAGTCAATTAATAAATTAATTAATCATAACAATTGATCAACAAGAATGTACTCAATACAAAAAATTAAATGCAACAATAAAATGTGCAAGTTACAATTGTGTGAGAGACACCAATCTCTCTTCTTCTGAGCACCAACTCAAAGAGACACCAATCCCCTTGTTTTAGAGCACCAACTCAAGGAGACACTAATCCTCTTGTTTTAGAGCACCAACTCTAGGAATCACCAACTCCCTTGTTTTTAGAGCACAAAATATAGGAAGCATCAAATCCCTTGTTAAAACATGATTTAACCTACAGAGGACAACAATCTTCATGAGCTCCACCCTACCACCCTCACTACATAATTTTTTTTTACAATTTCTCTCTTGGAATCTGCTCTTGTTTTTTATCTTCTGATGTAGACTGCAGAGACACTTTTCTTCTCTCCATACCTATCTGTTTATATAGTCTTATGAATATGTATGATATTGAACCATTATTTGTTTTTATTTGAACCAATGCACCTCTTCAAATATTAATAATGTTAATTATTTAATTTACAAGCAACTTTCCTCCTTCGTTATTATGTATCATCCTGGTTAATTGTTCTAACAATTCAAACTTGTAATTCTTTAAGTACCCTAGGCTCAACACTTTTCCTTTCCTCTTTAATAAGTTCTACAATTATTGATCCATTTATATTATTTTCTTCAACATCCCATAATAATAATATTTTCTTCATTTGTTACGATTTATTTACATAGTCGAATTATTATTTCAGGGGGTTCACGAACCAACGATATTGCAGACTCGCTGATCTTCCTCTTTATCTCCACTGCCATCAAAATGTACATTTATTTCGACTATCAACAACATGTTCCATACTTAGAATTATTTCTTTCGATGGGCAGTGGGTTCGTAGGTTCACATATCTTCCTCTTCATCTTCGTTGTCATCAAAATATACCCTTATTTCTTACATATACAAAATGTTCCATATAATTATTTCTTTCAATGAGCTGTAGGTTCACAGGTTCACATATCTTCCTTTTCATCTTCAATATCATCAAAATGTACCCTTATTTTCGTACTCTACAAAATGTCCAACACTTACAATTATTTTTCTCAACGGGTTTGCATGTTAGTGCTATCCCATCATTTATTTACATGATTTCGACCGAAAAAACATGATACTTAGTCATTTTTAATTTTTCACAGATCAAAGGCTCATATTTAATCTCTCATTGAATGGATGATCCTAGATTATCTATAGGCTTAAACTAAATCAACAATCATTGAGCTCTATGGTTTTCACTCCTCCATCATATGGGTTGCTTAACACTTTACCATAACACGCATTCATCTTGTGCTAACACGTCGATGACACATCCAATTGTTCATATTAACATGTTAATGAATGGTACTTATTTATTTCAGGGCTTCGACACTTCAAGATTTCTAGAAATCAAAATTATTTACGTCTGAAGGGTCAACGTCGGATGACCATGATCAACGATTGAGATTTCAACCAATATACTTATCATATCAGACGATCAATGGGATTTCACAATTTAATGACTTCACAATTTCATGCCTATGGATTATCTCTAATAATCGTCGAAGTGGTGAAGCTATGGATTCTCAAATATTTATATGTCCAGCATGGATTCGATCATGATGCAGGAGCATCCTCCCTTCCATATTTTGTACATTTGGAAGATATCTAAGGGGTCTTTAGTTTAGGTTCCATAAGCATGATTTAATGTGTTTTCTATGTTTTTGAGAATTTGGAATGCAATGTGTGTGTGAGGATTAAAATGTAAATGTTATCGAATGTATAAGAACATGAGGGTTGATAGATCTTAGGAGATATTCGATATCATAGGGATTGTGAATCCTAGATTAGGATTGGTTGAAGATTTTATGGATCTAGGGGATATTTAGGATATGGTTGAGTAGATTGTGGATATGAACCATAAATGGTTGCATAATCATTTTGTACAAATATTGTAAGCCTTCAGGCATTGAGTGTGTCCAAATGAATGTTAATCAGGTCAATAGAATGAGAATTGTAGTTTGTTGATTTAATCCAGAAAAAGGAAGGCCTGCGAGCCTATGTAAATTGTATGTACAGTAAGTGTACATTTGTTGAATGAAAAATTMTTTGTTTGAGAATATCTATGCATTGTGTGTCTCTGTGGGAATTAAGTGTATATCTATGTATCAATATAACTATGTATTCGTAGGTGTAAGGATTGTTGCAGGGCTGAGAGAAAAGATATTGATCATGCTCAGGATCAGATATCTATATAAGTATTGTGGTGAGGCTTGGGAGGAATGACGCTTCAAGATTCACACTGAGGATAGAGTGGAATGAATCTCAGGAAGAAAATCTTATCAGGGTCCACACATAAGAAGATTGCACAGTGTATAAAAATCAGGAAGGCGAGAACAACATGAGTCGTTCGATGAAGATTCAAGCAAATTCCTGAGCCTCATATATGGAGGATATCCACGACAAGGTTGAGAGAAAATATGGGAAATTCAATGAGAGGAGAATATTATGACCATTGTATTGATCACGGATAAAGGAAAAGGACAGGATAAATTAGACTGTCAATTGGAGAGTCGATCAATGTTTGAGAAATATTGTGGAACATAAGAGAGAATTTAACTCATGAGCAAGTTGAAGCTCTGTAATCATTGTGAACTGTCGATCTCATCGACCGATATATTAACGATTGTCACTAATCAGAGGTTTAACAACCATTGTGGGGGTCAGAGATGGAATTAACATGTGATAAAATGTGGCTGCACAATGCATCTAGAACGTCGAGTTGGGGAGAATGTTAGATTTCACATGTAAGGTTCTCGAGGGTTATAAAACGGATCTTATAGTTGATCTTGGATCATGATCAGTGGTGGAGGTTTAATCATGCAGGAAAAGGTGACCAGGTTTTAATTAAAAGGTAGGTAAGTCAGAGCCTACCCTTATGTTGTTGGTGATGTTGGTAAATGCGCTAAGGGAATAGGGTCGCGCTACACAAAGAATTGATCATGGTCATACTCATGGTCATATGCAGGGATTGTTAAATGGGAGAAATCGGGGTTGAAGTGAATGGAGATTCCACATAAGTAAATGTACAAGTAATGAAAAGAAGGAAGAATTCGATCATGTTAGTGATTGAATAACAAAATCTCAGACAATCCTTGGCACCCCTATTTTTGGGTTTACAATGCAGTTTACAATAGAATACTGCAAAAAATGGTTTTAGGACAAGACGTCCTGCATCAAGTGGTATTAGAGCTAAGGAATTCTCTTTAACATGAAATTACAGGGATTCAAAGGAAGAAATAACATGAATGTTCTTTCATAGACTGGAGGTTATTACAAAAGGTTGTGGAAAAAAGAGTCATATAGGAATCTGATTTAAGGTAGCAGGCATATCGAGATAAAATGAAGCATAAGATTGAAGATTTGAGTAATACTCTTAAGGATAATTTGTAGAGGCAAATGTTGAACAAAGAATAGTCCATTCAATTGAATATGAATGGTGGAACAATATCATGCATATATCTTCAAGACTAATGGTGTGTTTTAAATCTAACTCTAGTTTTGAGTTGTTGTAGGTTAAAACAATTTGAAGCAACTGATAGCAGCAAACAGTTAAGGGGTTTTGACAAAAGAACAATTGTTTTCTAAAATAGCAAGTGATATTGCAAAGGATGATCTTGAAAGAGGAGGAACCATGAAAGTTCTTTACAGAGGAATTGTAGAGTTACAGAGATAGAATAAATTTCCAGCCAAAAGGAGGAAGGAGATCATGGGAAAGATCTCACAGGTAAAATTTGGTAAGTTAAATTGGTCTAAAGTATATTCTTAATGCAGGTCATAGTAGCATTGTACAGAGGGGAAGTTGTAGGGGGATGAAGATTGAAGCAAAGTAATGCATGTGGAAAAGTCAGCGAAGTAGATTGTTGAGAGAGAGAAGAACAAAAGTTCTCAGAGGAAAGTGATAAATTGAAGATGCAACAACATATAGCTTAGGAAGTTGAAGAGTAGGAGTTCTCAAAAGATGGGTTCTATTTCAAATAACCAAGAGAATGCCAAGAGGATGACTTGACATTGGTAACAAGAGGAGACTTGTTAGAGAGAGATGAAGGAGGATTGTTGCATCTCACAAGTGGGTCAGGAGAGTCCACAGAGTAAGGAGAGGAATCATGACTATTGATAGTCATGAGAAAATCCATAGTAAGGATACCAAGGAAAATGGTATTCGAGGTATGAGTTAAAAGGAGTTTGACAAGGAATTTGATGAGACAAAAGAAAATTTAGATGCTATGTTAATGATGCTAGAGGGACAAGAAGAGTACCAATGGAAAGGTTGGACTATAAGAAGGAAGGAAGTGAGATTGAATTTGCTACAGGTGAAGCTAAGATAAAGGTTGGTTGCAAGGTTGAGAGAAAAACTCAGAGAATATGACTTTAAGATGCAAGTTGTCTATTGTGAAGCTGAGGAAGGAGATTTCCTTAGAAAAGGATATGAAGGACATGGGAGGCTTGCAGAAAGTCTCATGGACTCTTTGAGGATTTCATATCAACATGATGATGATGGGATGACAAAGGATTTGGATGAGGATATAATCCCTAATAAATTTTATTTTTATCATAATCCATTGTCTGTGGTTGCAGGAGAAGAAATTGAACAGCTAGATGAAACTATCATGAAGTTTGGAGAAGGTAGAAATATGCCTTTTGAAATCATGACAACAACACAAGACACATATTTTATTGAGGAAATGGATGAATATGAAGAATTTCACTGGTGTGAACCCGAGCAAAAATTGATGCTCAATGATGGTATTGGTAACTCTATTTATTGGATGAAGAATTGGAAAGAATTGCAGGAAAGTGTGTTTGCATATGGTCAAGCACTAAAGGATGTTGTTATGGTAGCATTGTCTCAAGTAGACAAAGACAATAAAACTTCAGCCAAAAACCCAGAAGAAGAGGGAAAATCCATGCTGAAGATGGAAACAACAAAATTTTATAATGTTAAATATGATAATTGGTGTGTGAATGCAGGTTATGAAGATTGGAAATCTTCCAAGGATAGGGTGAAGGAAGAATTTCCTTGTCAAGGAAATATTCAAAATTATGTTATGTAGGTAGCATTGTTTCATGAAAACAATGAGAAGGATGTTGAAGGTATGGACATTGCTGAAGACATAAGTGAGGTAGTGGATTAGCTCAAAGATATTTATGTTGAGGAAATGTTACATTGGGCTACAAAATGGTAGAAGGAAGCAATGATGAAATTGACTAATAAGAGTGTTGTTGATATGATAAGTGAAGGTATGAAGCACTTGGATTTAATTCGTTGCTTTAGTCAAATTCAAGAGAATAATTTGCATGAAAGATTCCATAGGTTAAATGTGGAATTATAAGAGGTGACATATTGTGTATGTGAGTATTCTAAAAATATTAAGAGTAGTCAAGGATATGTAGATAAAGATGTAATGAAACCAAAGGATAGCAGCAACAACAGACAAAAGAAAGGATGCTTAGCCCAAGAAGATGTTAATGGAAGAAATCAAGGATTGCAGGGAACAATATAAATTGATTATGTGATTGAGGAATAGTGGAATTTGATGATGAGGCAATTCGGATCGAGGAATCTTACAAAATAAGGAATGATCAATCAGAAATTGAAGTTGTTGTTGGAAGGAAAATGAACGAGAAGTCAACTTATCTGCAACAACAACAAAGGTGTAGGGAATTTGGACAACTACAAACTAAGGTTTGGGACCCTGGAAGTCAAAAAAATGTTTTCAATATTGGGAATGTGATGCAGGAGAATCCTGCCTTCCATACTTTGTACATTTTCCAGAGATCTAAGGGGTCTTTCATTTAGGTTCCATAAGCATGATTTAATGTGTTTTCTATGTTTTTGAGAATTTGGAATGTAATGTGTGTGTGAGGATTAAATTGCAAATGTTATCAAATGTATGAGAACATGAGGGTTGAGAGATCTTAGGAGATATTAGATATCATAAGGATTGTGAATCCTAGATTAGGATTGGTTGAGGATTTTATGGATCTATGGGATCTTTAGGATATGGTTGAGTAGATTGTGGATCTAAACTAGAAATGGTTGAAAAATCCTTTTGTACAAATACTTTAGTCCTTGAGGCATTGAGTGTGTCCAAACGAATGTTAATCAGGCCAAATGAATTAGGATTGTAGTCTATTGATTTAATCTAGATAAAGCAGGGCCTACGAGCCTATGTAAATTATATGTATAGTAAGTGTACATTTGATCAATGTAACATTATTTGTTCAAGAAGATCTTTGCATTGTATGTCTCTATGGAAATTAAGTGAATATTTGTGTATCAAGATGATTATGTATTTGCAGGTGTAAGGATTGTTACAGGGCAGAGAGAAAACATATTTATGATCATTGATCATCCTCATGATCATAGATCCATATAACTATCGTGGTAAATCTAGGGAGGATCGGAACTTCAAGATTCATTGTGAGGATAGAGTGGAATGAATTTCAAGAAGAAAATATTATGAGTGTTCGGGTAGAAGAACATTGCACAGTGTATAGACCTTAAGAAGGAGAGAGAAACATGAGTCATTCGATGAAGATTCAAGAATATTAGTGACCCTCAGATATGGAGGAGATCCATGAAAAGGGAGAGAGAAAATATGGGCCCTTCGATCAATGGAGAAGATTATGACCATTGGATTGAGCACATATAAAGGACAAGGGCAGGATAAATCAAATTGTCGATTGGACATCCGATCAATGGTTGAGAAAGATTGCGGAGCGTAAGCGAGAATTTAACTCGTGAGAAAGTTGAAGCTCCATAATGATGGTGAACCTTCGATCTTGTCGACCAATGGATCAATGGTTGTCTTTGATCCTAGGTTGAACAACCATTGCGAGGGTCGAAGATGAAATTAACCAATGAGAAAATGTGGCTCTACAATGCATATGGACCAACGAGATAGGAAGAATGTTAGATTTCATGTGTAAGGTAATCGATGGTTATAAAATGGATTTGATCATTGATCTTGGATCACGATCGACGACAGAGGTTTAATCATGCAGGAAAAGGTGACCGGGTTTTAATTAAAAGGTAGGTAATATAGAGCCTACGGTTACATTGT
>SNQJ01S0156296.1:37446-50774 GCA_010110895.2 Picea sitchensis | reverse complement strand
GATTTTATGGATCTATGGGATCTTTAGGATATGGTTGAGTAGATTGTGGATCTAAACTAGAAATGGTTGAAAAATCCTTTTGTACAAATACTTTAGTCCTTGAGGCATTGAGTGTGTCCAAACGAATGTTAATCAGGCCAAATTAATTAGGATTGTAGTCTATTGATTTAATCTAGACAAAGCAGGGCCTACGAGCCTATGTAAATTATATGTATAGTAAGTGTACATTTGATCAATGTAACATTATTTGTTCAAGAAGATCTTTGCATTGTATGTCTCTGTGGAAATTAAGTGAATATTTGTGTATCAAGATGATTATGTATTTGCAGGCGTAAGGATTGTTACAGGGCAGAGAGAAAAGATATTTATGATCATTGATCATCCTCATGATCATAGATCCATATAACTATCGTGGTAAAGCTAGGGAGGATCGGAACTTCAAGATTCATTGTGAGGATAGAGTGGAATGAATTTCAAGAAGAAAATATTATGAGGGTTCGGGTAGAAGAACATTGCGCAGTGTATAGACCTTAAGAAGGAGAGAGAAACATGAGTCATTCGATGAAGATTCAAGAATATTAGTGACCCTCAGATATGGAGGAGATCCATGAAAAGGGAGTGAGAAAATATGGGCCCTTCGATCAATGGAGAAGATTATGACCATTGGATTGAGCACATATAAAGGACAAGGGCAGGATAAATCAAATTGTCGATTGGATATCCGATCAATGGTTGAGAAAGATTGCGGAGCGTAAGCGAGAATTTAACTCGTGAGAAAGTTGAAGCTCCATAATGATGGTGAATCTTCGATCTTGTCGACCAATGGATCAATGGTTGTCTTTGATCCTAGGTTCAACAACCATTGCGAGGGTCGAAGATGAAATTAACCAATGAGAAAATGTGGCTCTACAATGCATATGGACCAACGAGATAGGAAGAATGTTAGATTCCATGTGTAAGGTAATCGATGGTTATAAAATGGATTTGATCATTGATCTTGGATCACGATCGACGACAGAGGTTTAATCATGCAGGAAAAGGTGACCGGGTTTTAATTAAAAGGTAGGTAATATAGAGCCTACGGTTACATTGTTGGTCACATTACTAAAGGAGATAAGGGAATAGGGTCGTGCGACACAGGGAATTGATCACTTCCATACTTGTGGTCATATGCAGGGATTGTTAAATGGGAGAAATCAAGGCTGAAGTGAATGGAGTTGTCACATAAGTAAATGTACATGTAATACAAAGAAGGAAGAATTCAATCTTGTTTGTGATCGAATCAGATAATCTTAGATGAGCCTTGGCACCCCTATTTTGGGTTTTACAATTCATTTTACAACAAAAGACTGCATAAAAAGGTTTTAAGGTGGGAGGCCCTGCATCATATCAATGGTTGACGATCGATTAATTTGATCTGATGACTCTGATTATACCCAAAATTTATCAACTAGATATAACAGTTATTTCTTATCTGGATCCTAATATAACAGTCATGATTCAATGATCCTTTACAAAGGAGCTATGTCTTCATTGCACTTTGGATTCTACACGATTTCTATAACTCTATTTCTCTTGAGCTTTTATTCCCCCCTGCACATTCTTCTGCATACTTTTTCCATGGTTGGCATCAACGAGAACTAATTTTCCAACAATATACATATTCAAGAATTCCCATATGCACCAATTTACATCAATATTTGTTAAGAATTGTATTCTCATCATGCCTACTTCATGCACATGCATTCTATATTTATTGTATGCATCATACATTAATTCTATCATGCACTTCGATGCATATTTATTTCATCTTTATTTGTTTATTTATCTTTGTTTTTGTATATGTATATCCTTGAATTGGTATAGAACCTCACTACCCTGTGCACTACCATTCTATGTAATTATGCAGACTAATCCCTATTCTGAATATTTTATCCAAGTCCCACTTGGCCATTTTGCATTTCCAACCACTAGATCCACTAGTGTTTCCATCTCACAGTTGCTTCCTTTATGTAGATAATCTTGTCCCAACATATTTTGACTAAAATTATTAAATATCACAGTGCTATAACACGCACTACTCCAGTTGAATATGAACAATGCAAAAAAATCAACCGCTCTCCATTTCCTTGACCAAACCTATCTTTAAATACCATTCTCATTGATCGACATTTCAACATGTTCTGAAATGTTTCTTTTATGTCATCTTCTCTAATATATATTTCTATGTATGAATTTGCTCAATTATAAATTACTTTCTTCACTTCAATTAGTGGTTTACTGTGAATCAATACTTAGAAAATCAATACCACTCTATTCCAAATGGAATGTTACACCCTCCATTTTCACTTGTACCCTACTTTTGTTGTGCACTTTGATAATATAGGTGACTTTCTTTCTCTGTATAATTTAAAAAAAAAGGTTTCTAGATCATAACTAACAATTACTTTCTCATTCATTCCCATATTTTCACATGTATATGACTCATCTTCTCCATGGGTTACACCTCATATCATGATATCATTTTTCCTTATCTTGAAGCAATCTTTGTAGGCTTCACTACATTTCTACCTTCAAGGATAAGGAGTTTTTATTAACTCTCTATGCATTCTTATGACATTCTTCACCTTTAGGATTCATACATGATGTGAGAATCTCTTTGGATTCTCCTTCGCAATCCTTTTATACTATGTAGTAGTTGAATACTAATATTCCTCCACTCTTCCTTATACCTTTGTCATCCTTTCATCACCTACTCTACAATCCTAGAATTACTTTTGTCTCTCCTTGATTATTCAACTAGTTGTACAAGATTGAAATAATATCCTATCCTATAGACCCTCATATTAATCTCTAACATACCTAGACAATTCTCAATTGTGGAATCTTTTCATCTTTCTAGCCTTTCCTTCACACAACACTCTCTGTTGGAGTGTTCCTTTGCTTATTAGCAATGCCTTGTTAGCAATGTATGTCCCTTTTTATTTGTTTCCGAGATATTGCACTTCAAATGTGACTCTATACTTACACATAGGAACTATAATGAGTTTCAATACTCTTCCTTACCCATTAATCACCTCTATCTTCTGGGAAACATTCTCCAAACTTTGACATTCTTTGGAAAATTCTTCACATTGAGTAATTACATGGTTCATGGAATCTAACTTAATTTTGTCCTGCAACTTTATGGTGCAACTCGATTCTCCCATGGAGAACTTAGTATTTCTTATAATTTTATATGCGGAGTTACCTTTCCAATGACCATACTCATGCTTCAATTTGATTTACGAGCCAAAAGTTATGGCATCTTAAAACTCCCATTCTTCTCAATGGTGTCCTTCAAGTCCACCAGAAACCTTCCTTCTGATTCATCGAGAAATATTCGAATGAAGAATAAATTATGGGTGGATATATAGATTCTCTTATGCAATATATTTCGAGTGACTACTCTCTTCCTCAATTATAAGCACGGATTATAAAGTTATAGGAAATTGAATATTGATATTTACCCATTTGTACACATTTCTCTGTGGTGTATATAATATCAAACACCAACTTTTTCCACTTACAAAGGAAAATATGTTGAGAACGAAGGAAAATGTTATAAAAAAGAAAAAATAATAATACCAACACTAAATTCACAACAACTCTCAAATTGTCAAATTGATGCTCTAGTCAAAATCTGCAGCCATGTAGAAATGACAACTTTTCCCCTTGAGAATTTCACCTAACTTAGCAATATTTTCCCCGTTCATGCCTCCCTACACCAAATTGTTTGGTATTTTGATAGAATCTCAATTGGGTATGTCCATGAGTACCTTATGAATTATCTGTCATAATTTCACCCTTAAAAAATCTCTAGACTATTAGTTACAACCCGTAGAAGTATTGATTGTTTTACATTTTTATCCCTATATGCTAGAAGTGACTTCTTCCTCTTCCTATACATTTTATGTACCCATATTCCAAATATGGTTCCACATTTGTCTTACATGGTTTGACAATATTTCCATAGGCTACTCTTCTACCTCAAAATAACCTCCAAGCAAATATGTGTTCCCTATGGAAGTAAACTGGTGCCGAAATTTTAACTTAACTATTTTAGTCGTAACTTTCTCATACAAGCTTTGTTTTGTGAACATAATAGCTCATTGGAAATCTCTCTTTGAGATATTTAATTTAGATGAAAATATTGCATTTGGTTGCTATGGCGCTGATAGTCTCGAAAATAAGAACTCCTAAAAAAACATTGTTTAGGGCCTCAAAAAAACTCTGCAAGTTCAAGACCTTCAAAAATATGTAAATTTCATAGAAAATTGATTGTTTTTCTATTATAATAGACATTAAATTTGAATTGTTGATCTCAAATAAGTTGAAATATCATCCATTGATGGACTAAACCTTTCCTAGTCCCTGAGATGAGTTTCCACCATCGATCAACAACTTAAAAAAATTTGGAGTATTGATCCAAGCAATATGAGAGATCAATGCTTTCCTTTGGAAGAACACAATTTTTTTGCAAAAATTCCAACCCAATCATTGACCATTGGCCCTTTCCTCTGGAAAAGGATTTGCAATACATCACTCAAAAAACTGACCCGACCATTGGCCATCAACCATCACTAATTTTTGTTGGTGGATGAAACTTGATCCAGGTGCATATTGGTGGCTACCCACCTATTCCAACTAGCTCCTTTTGAAAAAATTTAGTTAACCACTGATCCAAGTGGATATTGGTGGCCACCCACCTCTTCCAACTGCCTCCTTTTGATAGTTTTTAGTTCAACACATTTCTCTATAATGATGACATTTCTTTGTAATTGTGGGTTATGCACTTACATGGCTATCCTGAATCCCTATACAATATCCATGTGGATATTGGTGTCTTCCCACCTATTACAACTTGGTTGTTTTGGATTTTTTCATGTCAGTACATATTTATGTACTTCCAAGGTCGTTTTGGGGCCCTAAACAATGTTTTTTTTGGCTTTCCATAGTCAAATTGTAGACAGACTCACACTTTGATGACATAATGTGTATTTATCTAAAATACCTTTCCAATGAGCTATCACATGCCTAAAACGAAGGTTGTATGCAAAAGTTATGACCATGAGAAGTTGAGGTACCAACTTACCCATTGGGGCCCACAAAAATTTTGGCATTTCATCTCCTAGGGTTAGGTTTTTCGATGTTTAGGGTTTTGGAATTCATGAGTAATGTTAAAATTTCCTATGGATCCTCATTGTAATCATTCTTATCAGACATATGTGCGTAGTAACCACATATCTTCTCAGAGATAACTACCACGATTCAAGTAGGTTGTTTTTAGTTTTGCAGTTTTACAATTTGAGCCTATTTTATTTATTCAATAGATGTTATTGTTCACTAGATATTTGTTGTTATTATCTGTATCTTTGTGCGATTGTATTTAGTCTGTTATTTATTTTGTTTCTCTCATAAATCTAGATCAGTGGTATCAGAGTGGTATTCTCTTCATTTATGTTTCTTCATGCATGTCCTCGACAAGATATGGCTACAAGAATTTAGGACTCGAACTAGTCGAGCCTTTTCAATATCGGCTACATCGAGCCTGAAAAAAAATCATGGGGGACAAGAAGAAATATGATGGATTTGGAGATCCTTTTAAAMWTTTTCTCGAGGAAGCTCTTGCATGAAAAAGGAATGAAATGATGGATAAATTTGCACAGATCCTTCGATGACTGCCCATAGGAGACACATATTCATCAAGTGGCCATGCAACCCCCTTCAAGGTACAAGTAATTTTTGATATTCTGTTATTTGAAGGAATGATATGTTCATATTCTATAGATAAATGGATGGAGCTACTCGAAGGGTATTTTTTTAGTCCACAATTTTTCTGGTAGGGAAAAGATTACTTTATCACTCCTTAGGGTTGTCCCCCATGTTAAGGACTGGTGGAATACTTACCTTGAGAAAAGGAAAATAGAGGAATCTGAAATAGTTGTTATCTCCCCCACATGGGATTCATTTAGGGAYGCCATTAAATAACAATACTACCATGTTGGAGGCTACGAGGACCAGTACACAAGATGGACCACTCTGCATCAAGAAAGGGACCAAACAGTACTAKATTTCACCAATATTTTCCATAATCTGCGCACCAWGTTGGGTATCAAAGACTCTAAACGACATATGGTGCTCAAATACCATGGATTTATGCATAGATACATTCAAATAGAAATGTATTTTGTTGACATCGAATCATTGTGTACGGATTATAGATATGCTGTCAAGATCAAGMATAAATTTAAGCAGAAGAGGAGAGAGTTTGGATATGAAAACTACTCATAGTCGAAGCAGGGAAAAGGTGACCCCAACCCACAAAGAAAAGGATATATCAAATATGGCCACTCTTAGGACAACCAGTCCAAGCTGCAACACAATAAGGGTATTGAGAAGTCAAAGAAGGACACGGGAAAGTGGTGTGAATACCATAAAATCCCTTGGAACAACATCAAAGAATGTCGCTCCAAGTAGTCACTGGTGGCCAAGAGTAAATATTATGAATCAGAGGAATATTCTGACTCTGAATAAAACCCAGAAGGAAGGAAGCATATTATCGATGTCAAAACTAGTTCCACTGTTGCTAACACCAAAGTCTAGCCAAATGAACCAGAAGAACTGAAGGAATGGGAATGCCTATTTCACTCATAGATGTGGGTAAAAGGGGCTCCACTTAATTTCATTTTCGATAGTGGAAGTCATAAGAACCTGATCTCAACAAAGGTCATGAACCAGCTGGACCTGTCGATGACACCACATCCACAACCCTACACCATCGACTGGCTTCGCCAAGGAATAGATCTTCACATCAATAAACAATGTCATCTACCCTATGGCATCAAGCCCTTCAAAGGTGAGGTATTGTGTGATATTTCTCCCCTTGAAGTTTGTGATGTTCTTTTAGGACAACCGTACTTTTGGAAGAGACATGTTGTGTATGAGTCTATACCCCATAGTTTTATTATTACTTTGGGTATACAATTGTACATGATACTAGAGGTAGCACCACCTACCGTTATTTATTCAATCTCTGCTAAGAAATGCAATAAGGTCATTTTACATTCCAGGAAGTTCGTCTTCTTTTTGATCCATGCTCACAACAAGTAGAGGGTTGCCTCCACATCCGTGACCTATACATAGAGCCTCTCTTTGCTACACAAGCAAGTGGACAAAATCATGGAAGAGTATAGAGATATATTCTCCTCAACCACTGGGGTACCAATGGAATTTCAAGTCAAGCATCCAGTTGATCTAAAATCCCATGCACCTTTTACTAATGGACCAATTTATCATCAAATGTTAAATCAAAGAGTTTCTTCAAAAGGGGCACATCGGACCCATCTCTTCCCCTTGTGGAATCCCAATTTTATTGTTGTAGAAGAAATATAGGACCTGGCACCTCTGCATGATTACAGAGCATTAAAAAAAATCACAGTCAGGAACTAGTATCCAATTCCCCGAATTGATGACCTTCTTAACCAACTCAAGGGGGCCAAGTTCTTCAGCAAGATTGACCTAAATTCTGGCTACCACTAGGTTCCCATCGAACTGACTGATGTATGGAAGACAACTTTAGAATATAAGGAAGGTCTCTTGGAATGGTTGGTCATGCCCTTTGGCCTAAAAAATGCACCAACAACTTTTATGAGGTTGATGGATGATGTATTAAGACCCTTCACCAACTCTTTTTTGGTGGTATATCTAGATGACATTCTCATCTTGAACAGAGCTTGGGAGGATCACATGCAGCATATTCAACAGGTTTTGAGCAATCTGTGGCAGCAAAAGCTATATGACAAGTTGGAAAAATGATCCTTTGGAATGAACAAGGTCCAATACTTGGGATACATTGTTGATGGACATGGGGTACATGTGGATCCAACTAATATCCAAGTCACCTATGACTGGCCAACCCCGACCACACTAATCGAGCTTCAAAGCTTCTTGAGACTTGCCAACTTCTACCGATGGTTCGTGTTGGGATTCTCCCATATTGTATGGGGACTCAACCAAGTGACCAAGGGTGGTGGAAAGGAAATTTTCATGTGGGGGAATGAACAACAATGAGAATTTGATGATCTAAAGCATTGCTTATGCTAAGATCCAGTACTCTCCTTACCCAATCTACAACAATTGTCTGATATTGATATTGATGCATCTGACTATGCTATAGGGATAGTTCTCACTCAATATGGTCATCTGATAGCATACCATGGTGAGACACTCTCAGGTATTGTTTGTAAATACCCCACCTATGACAAGGAAATGTATTCCATTGTACAAGCTTGTCGTCATTGGAAACATTACATTGTAGGAAAGTAGATGATCATACACACTGATCACAAGCCTCTGCATTTCATACAAACATAGGGGACATTGCATAACGACTTCCATCAGAAGGGGTCCACATACCTACAACATTTTTGTCTCAACATCAAGTATAAGATAGGGAGCATAAATCGTGTCAGTGACTACCTCAATCAACCTCTATTGGTTTCACTCACCACGTTGCTCCATTCCTATGGGAATAAAGCATCTGATTGGCCCTAAATTTATCACCAAGATCATGACTTCGCCACCACCTATCAGCTCTTGGGTACATGCGTGAATGTCACCAATTTTTACATTCGAAACATACTGTTATGTAATCTAGGCCACCTTTGTGTTCCTACAAGAGAGCATGCAAACATGATTTGGGAGGATCACTACAGTTGGATGGAAGGAAATTTTGGCATGGAGAAAACCGTGTCCATTGTACAAAAACATTTTTATTGGCTAAAGCTTTGACAAGACATCATCAAGTATATCATATCTTGCACTGCCTGTGCCATTCCCAATCCATCCATCAAGAAGAAAGGCTTATACACCTCTCTTTATACTCTCGAGAGACCTTTTGAATCCATATCGATGGATTACATGTATGGACTTCCATCCACCAAGCAAGGAAATGATTGTGTATTTGCGGTGGTTGATCGGTTTTCAAATATGGTCATTCTCATAGCCTGTAAGAAGAGCATCATAGCAACAGATACTACCAAGATCGTCTTCAAACAAGTGTGGGTCCATTTTGGGATACCATAGACCATCATCTCGGATAGGAACAATAGGTTCCTCAACACATTTTGGTCAAGTCTTTGGTCACGGTTGGACACCAATCTCACTAAATTCACTGCCTTCCACCCTCAATCTGATGGCAATATAAAGGTCGTCAATAGGATGACTATGCACATTCCACACATGTATAAATATAAGAACTCACATACATGGGATGCAAGTCTTACCTATGTTCAAAAAAGATACAATAGGGCTCTTCATAGCTCCACCATCCATAGCCCATTTCAGGTGGGACCGAGATTCCAACCCTTGGGTCCCATTGATGTTGCACTACCTCTTGCAACCACATAGAAATAATACTCCCATGTTCAGTCTGAGACCGACAAAGACACCAGATTCATTGAGCATATTCAACACATATACCAACAGGTCCATGCGATTTTTCAGAAAGTGAATGCTAAGTACAAGCAACCCCATGATTAACATCGGGTACTACACAAGTTTCAGATGGGAGACAAGGTCTGGTTACATTTGCAAAAATAATTCGTTACAAGGCACCATAAGAATCTCTATTCACTTTGAGATGGGCCTTACACTATCACCAAGGCTGTGGGTGGCAATTATTTTGAGCTCAACACTCCCCCCTTCCTTGGCTTGCATCTAGTGTTAAATGTGTACCTCCTCCAACCATATTTTCCACCATTATTGGACACCTCAGATATCACAGAACAGTTGACACCAATAGATCTCAACCCTGGATTCATGTAAAAAACATCCATTAATCATATAGTGGACACATACGTCAAGGGAAATCGCCAGCAGGGGATCTAGATTTATCGGGTTGTTAAGATAGGGAAGCTCCTGCACCAAGGAAAATGGCTCACCAAGGGCCAAATTCAACAGAAATTTCCTCACCTAATGGGGGAACTAAATGCAATGGATACCATTGATTCCTAAGAGGGTAGGATGGATATAGGTGGATATTGGTGGCCACCCACCTATTCCAACTCGTTGCTTTTGACAATTTTTAGTTCATCACTGATCGAGGTGGATATTGGTGGCCATTCCAACTGGATCCTTTTAACAGTTGTTAGTTCAACACATTTATCTCTAATGATGACATTTATTTGTAATTGTCAGTTATGAACTTTTGGTGTTGTCCCGAATCCCTACACAACATCTAGGTGGATATTGGTGGCCTCCCACCTATTCCAACTGGCTTATTTTGGAGGTTTTCATGTCAATACATATTTATGTACTTCCAGGGATGTTTTGGGGCCCTAAACAATTTGTTTTTGTCTTTCCATAGTCAAAATATAGATAGAGTTAGAGTTGGATGACATAATGTGTATTTCTCAAAAACACCTTTCCAACATACTATCACACACCTAAAACGAAGGTCGTATGCAAAAGCTACGACCCCGGGAAGTTGAGGTACCAACTTACCCATCGGGGCCCACATAACTTTTGGCGTTTCATCTCCTAAGTTTAGGTTTTTGGATGTCTAGGGTTTTGGAATTCATGAGTAATGTTAAAAAGGAATATGTAGCCTCATTTTGATCATTCTACTCAGATGGATGCATGTAGCAGCCACATCTCTTCTCAGAGATATCTACCACCATTCGAGTAATTTGTTTTTAGTTCTGCATTTTTACAGTTTCAACCTATTTTATTTATTCAATAGAAGTTATTTTTCAGTGGATATCTATTGTTGTTTTCAGTATCTCTGTGTTATTTATTTCATTCCTCTCATAAATCCAGATAAAAAATCCTCACCTATTCAGTCAACCTGACCATCAACCATTCCTTGGCTAACATGGCATGACACATAGATGATGTTGTGGAATGACCCATCATCTTGAGATTTCATCTTGGATAGCATGGAATGACATGTGGATGCTAATGTGGCATGAAAAATAATACTCCTCTTTCTTCATAGGCCATCGACAACTTCTATCAGATGAATCGAACACCTCATGAAATCAGTCGACCACTAACCATCATCCATCAACACTTTTTATTGCTCAATAGATACACTTTGCTAAAAATTTAACCTGACCATTGGTCATCAACACTTTCCATTCGATGAGCAAAACAATTTTCCAAATTGGCTAATGTAACCATCGACCATTGGAGAATCCACTTGGCTAGAACTCGAACACTTAGAAATTTTTTGACCAAAACCCCTTTGAATTTGGAATGTCAACATCCAAGCCAAGTTGATATTGAATCTTGATCCATCAAACTTCTCCCATCTTTTCCAACGAGTCTCAGCTATCAATTTTCTTTGTTTTCCAATCTTCAAAAGAAAATCATAATTGTTGATTGGCACGAACTTCCCAACGGTCAAAAATGAATCCAGAATATCGATCTATCTCATTTTTCCAACTGTTGAACATGAATCTTGACTGTTGATCTTCTAGACCTTGCTAGCTCTGAAAACTTTATAATTTTAAAAATTTATTAAATTGAATTTGGGTCGTTGATCTTGAGATCAAACATGATCTCGACCATCGATTCACTAAAATATTCCCAACTCTACAACAACAATTAAAAACTCAAATTTTGACCTTCCAATTTTAATTTTAATTTTGAAACTCTACGAATTAATTCCATTAAACTTCCCTTCGGTGAACATGACGAAAATACAACTTGAATTTGCTCATAAATTTGGGAATTTTGTTATGGTTTTTCATCGATTTTCCCCAAATTCAGACAAACTGAAATCTATAATACATTTTTTTCCCAATTCCCACTAGTTCTTGACCCATACAATCCCATTTTTTAAACCAAAATCTATGATACCATAATGTAACATACCGAGCCCAATTGAGGAACATTAGGTGCAAAAAAAACATTAAAATTTAATTTTTTTGCTAGTTAAATTCTTGTAGCTTACCATCTATAGATCATAGATAGATTTAACTATTTGATTGATATAATAGTCTAAATGAATCTAACAACATAAATAAAACCATGAATGAAACTATTCAAGTGACAAAAAAAAACCATAATTCATCTAAACCATTTACACAATAAAATAACATAAAAACAAAACATAAACACTAATATGTTAGTAATTAACTAATTGTTTGAGTATGAATGATGAATTTCCCTTCCATAGGTGTTGTTGTTCATTTTATCTCAACAACAGGCCACCCCCGAGCTAAGGCTACAGGTCCAAAAGGATTTCTAGGCCTTTGGCTATCTCCAAAGCTTAGGTTCTACTCTTACAACAGTTCCAATAAACCAACTCTCTCTCCCCCACAACCTACACTACCCAAGGAATGTACCCCCTTCACTGCTCACAGTCCCTTGGAATGTACCATTTATTTATTAGGTCTCCTAGTGAAATCGGTTGGCTAGTAATCTCATAGTTGGGGACTCTAGGAACTCTTAGTTGTTTTAAGAGTCCTCACAACAACCTTCACTGGGCTCTTGAGTCATTTCCTGAACTAAAAAACACACTACATATTATATCCCATTTTGCAAGTACACATGTCTCTTTTCTAGAATAACCACAAACTAATAATGGTTTCATTCAAGAACAACATGAATGGTGCTCATCCCAACACTCAACTCCTTTCTTGAGCCATAAAATATGCTACTAAAAACTATTCTATGTCCAATATAGTGACTGTCAAAAATTGCCTCCTTGTCCATAAAAAAATATTCCCTTTTTTTTCTTGCTTGACTTGAATTACACTCTTCTCAAAGCTTATTGTACTCATGTCCATGCTCTCAATAACTCTAGGATGTGACTTCTAACACCCAACCTCTTACATGTGTTATATGGTTTGCTTTGGAAACACTCAAGAACAAATAGAAGGTTACACACAATTATAATAATAATTCAGGAATGTGGGTTGGGTTAATACCCATGAATAATCCTTCCTTTGGACCCCTCTCTCTTGTGGAATCATATCCCACCATTATTTTCATCCCTCTTGTATTGCAACCAACAATTATTGGTTTTATTAATTATTTAAATGCACATAATATACAATCCATCGCCCGAGAATATGAAATCAATACAGGCTCTTTTCCCCAACACATCATCTCACCAAATGATCCAGGTGGCTATCGGTGGCCACCCACCTTTTCCAAATGGCTCAAAATGGCTTTCTGGCAATTTTGGCAATTTACTATTTTTAGCAGGTTTTAACTTTTGGGGCCATTTTGAGGGCCCAAATGAAGGTTTTTCGAGATCGATGCTCTCAAAGATAGCC
>SNQJ01S0156296.1:0-15419 GCA_010110895.2 Picea sitchensis | reverse complement strand
AGTGGTATCAGAGCCTGAAATGTTTTTCAGGTACCGGAAAAAAGAACGAAGTTGTACTCTATGTGTGAGAAATAGTTAGCGCAATTCCACCAATGATACATGCAGAGCCACCTATATCCAGTCACACTTTAGAAAGATAAATGAGAGAGATTTGTGCAATATTAGAGGTGATGGAGGCAACGCAAAAGAGGGAGCCTGATGTTGGGGACATCAGCGATGTAAAAAGTGAAGAAATAGAAGTTGAAGAAGCTGCAGGGGAAAATGTTGTTGAGGAACGCTTACTGAGAGCAGTTGTTAAATTGGGAGATAGACCAAAGATATACATCCCAAAGTATGAAGGCAACTTGGATGATGAAGAATTGTTGGATTGGATAAGATCCATGGACAAATATTTCGACTATAAAGATGTCAATGAGGAGAATAAGGTGAGACATGATGTCACAAGGTTAAAAGGACATGCATCACTATGGTGGGATGAACTGCAGGATTAGAGGAGAAGAAAAGGAAAGAAGAAGACAACAAATTGGGATAGAATGGTAGCCAATCTTAAGGCTAGATTCATACCTAAAGATTACCAGATAAATCTATTCAGGAAGTTGCAAAACCTGAGACAAAAGGGTATGACATTGAAAGAGTACATAGAGGAGTTATACAAGCTTAATATTACGACTCGACAATGAGAGAAGGATGAGGAAAAATTTTCCAGATATATAAATGGCCTGAGGTATGAAATCCAGGATGAGATCAACATGATGTCAGTGAGGGTAGTAAAGAACTCTTATCAGATTTCTCTGAAGGCAGAGGAGAAGTTGCCTAGGAAACAAAGTCAATGAAATAGAGGCATAAGCCCAAGCAAAGGCAAGGGAGTTTCCCATGACAAGGCACATAAACCCAAAGATGAGATTAAGAAACCACATAGTCACTCAAAAAGAGGAGGAAGTTCTCGAGGAAGACAAAGTAGTGGAAGAAATTATTCTAGAGGAAGAGGACAGATTAGAGGAGGAGAGATAATATGTTTTTCCTGTGGAGAGACAGGACACATGTCTTGGGAATGTCTCGAGAAAAAGAAATAAGGAGGTGAAGATCACATTTTAGAATATCATAAGTTGAATGTTGAAGCAGAAGGAGAAGAAGATGGAAGATATTTAATGTTGAGGAGGGTTCTCTTAACCAGAAGAAGAAAAACCAGTGCAAAGGAACAATTTGTTCAAGACATCTTTCAAGACTAAAGACATAATATGCAAGGTGATAATTGACAATGGGAGCACTGATAATCTAGTATCCACAGAGATGGTGGAGAAATTGGAGCTGGAGAAAAGTGCACATCCGAATCCATATAAAGTCTCATGGTTGCAAAAAGGACACCAGGTAATGGTCACTAAACAATGCCTCATTGAATTTAAAATAGGAGGATATAGAGATGAAATTTCGTGTGATGTGATTCCCATGGATGTATGTCATGTTTTGTTGGGAAGACCATGGCACTTTGACAGAAATGTCATTCATGATGGGAGAAAAAATTCTTACACCTTGGAGAAGAATGGTAGGAGACACATGTTGTTGCCAATAGAGGAGAAGAAAGTAAAAGAAGAAGCCAATACAAACATACTTCTCATGAGTGGGAAGGAACTCCTGAGTGAAGTCAAGAAAGAATAGGAGATGCAGTTTATTGTGGTGAGAAAACCCAAAGTTGTCCTTACAAGTAATTCTATGGATGATTTACCTGAGGAAGTTCAAGAGCTATTGGAGAATTTTGCTGACATAGTAGTGGATGAGTTTCCTAACTCATTAGAAGTATCAGCCATTATATTGATTTGATACCATGAGCAAAGATATCGAACAAAGAATCATACAGATTGACACCTCAAGAAAATGAGGAGGTAAAGAACCAAGTCTGGAATTTGTTAGACAAGGGTTTGGTCATAGAAATCTTGAGTCCATGCACAGTACCAACTGTGTTGAGCCCGAAGAAGGATTGAGGATGGAGAATGTGTACCGAATCAAGAGCCATAAACAAGATCACCATCAGGTATAGATTTCCTTTTCCAATAATGGATGACTTAATGGATCGTTTAAGTGGAGAAAATTCTTTTCTAAGATAGATTTGAAAAGTGGATATCACCAGATAAGGATGAGAAAAGGGGATGAGTGGAAAACAAACTTTAAGACAAATGAAAGGTTGTATGAGTGGCTTGTTATTCCATTTGGCTTAATAAATTCCCCAAGTACTTTTATGAGACTGATGAATGAAGTATTGAATTGGTAGGCTTGTGATTGTATATCTAGATGATATATTGTTCTTCAATAAAACTGAAGAAGAGCATTTGAGACATCTGGAATTAGTGATGAGGAGACTACAACATGAGAAGTTGCTGATAAATTTGAAGAAGTCCTCTTTTATGAAGACACAACTCATTTACTTGGGTTTTGTGATCTCTTGAAATGAATTGAACATGGATCCAGATAAGGTGAAATAAATCAAAGAATGACCATCACCAAGAAGTATATTTGAAGTGAGAAGCTTCCATGGATTAGTGAGTTTCTATTAGAAGTTCATCAGGAATTTCAATGGAATTTGTGCACCAATGATGGATACAGTGAAGAAGAGGCACAAGTATTTTAAATGGATAGAAGAAGCTGAGAAAAGTTTCAATATATTGAAGGAGAAGATAACAGAATGACCAATTCTGATCTTGCCAAATTTCGGGAAGACATTTCAAGTAAGGTGTGATGCGAGTGGAGTTGCAATTGGAGCAATTTTGAGCCAAGATAATAGTCTTGTTGCATATTTCAGTGAGAAGTTGAATGAGACTAAGGCAAAGTACTCCACATATGATAAATAACTTTAGTCCATAATTCAAGCCTTGAAGAAATGGAGGCACTGCCTTGTTCTAAAGGAATTTGTCTTGTACAGAGATAACCAAAGATGATATATTAGTTCTTCAATAAAACCAAGAAGAGAATTTGAGGCACCTGACATTAGAGATGAGGAGACTACAACATGAGAAGTTGGGTTTATAACTCTTGAAGAAGTCCTCTTTATGAAGAAGACACAACTCATTTACTTGTTTTTTAGATCTCTTGAAATGAATTGAATATGGATCCGTGATAAGGTGAAATAAATCAAAGAATGACCATCACCAAGAAGTATATTTGAAGGAGAAGCTTCCATGGATTAGTGAGTTTCTATTAGAAGTTCATCAGAAATTTCCAATGAATTTGTGCACCAATGATGGATACAAGAAGAAGAGGCACAAGTATTTTAAACGGATAGGAAATGTCGAAAGTTTCAATATATTGAAGGAGAAGATAAATGTAATGACTAATTCTCATCTTGCCAAATTCTTGAAGACATTTCAAGTAAGGTGATGAAAGTGGAGTTGCAATTGAGCAATTTTGAGCCAAGATAATAGTCTTGTTGTATTTCAGTTGAGAAGAATGAGACTAAGGCAAAGTAATCCACATATGATAAATAACTTTAGTCCATAATTCAAGCCTTGAAGAAATGGAGGCACCAGGCTTTGTTCTAAAAGGAATTTGTCTTCAGCCAGAGATAACCAATATTTATAAACTCATAACTAGACAAGAAGTTAAACGAGAGACATGTTAAGTGGATATAATTTATGCAAAATTTCACTTTTATTACAAAAAAATATTTAGTAATGTTAAAAAATTCCACATGCATCGAAGCCTGAGATGTTTGATTCAAGTAGGAATTTCAAGTGAAAACCTCGGGGTTTGAACACCTTAAGGATATGTATTGTGATGATCTAGATTTCAAAGAAGCACATGAAGCATGTTCAAATCCTGTGTTCTAGATAGAATCCAATGGACATAGTATATGATCCAATATGGATTGATGTTTAAAGGTTGCCAATTGTGCATACCGAGTGCTCGATGAGAGAAAATTTGTTGAAGGAAAACACATTAGGAGGTCTAGTAGGACATTTGGCCATGGAAAATACATCGGTAAAAGTTGAATAGTTCATATTATTGGCTAGGTATGAGAGAAAAGGTGAAGAAGTTTGTGAACAAATGTAATATTTTACAGTACACAAAAGGAAAGAGACAGAACATTGGATTGTATCAACCACTACCTATTCCAGATAGGCCTGGGGATGCATAAGCATGGATTTTGTGTTGGGATTGCCAAGAATCCAAAGGGGAAGTGGATTCCATATTTGTTGTGGTTGGCATATTTTCTCAATATGGCATTACCAACTCACATGCCGAAGAAAATGATGCAACACATAATAGTAATATGTTTTCAAGGAAGTTGTGAGACTTCGTTGGTTTCCCAAGAGTATTGTCTTAGATAAGGACACTAATTTTTTTGGTCATTTCTCGAGAACATTATGGAAGAAGTTGGGGAAAAAACTGTCTTTTAGTTCATCATATCACCCTCAAACATATGAACAGACGAGGTAAATCAAAGCTTGGGAAATTTGTTGATAAGTTTGGTCACCGAACATCATAACCAATGGGATCAAATTATACCAAGAAGATTTTGCATACAATGACGCAATGAATGTGCATAAGAAAGAGTCCATTCCGAGTGCATGAAATGCAGCTAAGAGGAGCATCGACATTAAGAGATCTCGAGAAGAGGAATTTAGAAGCCGCTGAAGATGAAGAATCTATCATCATAAAATGTGTTTCATAATCAGATCAAGGGGCAACTGCAGGCAATGGTAAAAATGTAGAATATAAATGCAAAATTGATTAGCATAGGAGAGAATTTCAATTTGAAGATGGAGATAACTCTGGTACACCTAAGAAAGGAAAGGTTCCAAACGAGGACATATAACAAGATGAAGCTGAAAAAGGTAGGACCATGCAAGATCCTAAAGAAATTTGGTGCAAATTTTATGAGATAGAGCTTCCAAAGGATGTGGGCATTGTTAGCACAGGGGTAGAATTCCAGTTTCAACTCTAAGAGCGTACCAACAAGCCCTACCTACTAGCCCTTTTGGAAACACTACAGGCGATGCGCCTCTACCTAAGCAGTTTATGTGGGGTTGGGTGATTTAGGATGTTCTACAAACTTAAGGAATGTAGTGGTTCAATAGACTACACACAAATAATCTAATATTCATATCTTAACATTATTATCATCATATCAACATATTAAATGACAAAGAACACAACATCAAACCACACGACAAGATATAATGGTTCACCTCTCTAGGGCTGTTCACTTAACTCCGATTTATAGCCGTATTAAGATGAAGTGACATAGCTTTATTCATACTTTAGCTAGCGATAATATTTCACATCTCTATATCTCCCTCTATCACCATGACTAATCTCCGCGACTCCAACTAATGATCTTACACAGCGTGGTATACTCACACTTTAAAGACTTCTCACACAACAATAATCATAACATCATCAACAACAACCAGAACTTAACCTCTTCCCTCATCTAGGTTCTTATTTGTACATTATAATATCTCACCAACATCTTTAGGTCGAAACCAGGTGTCACAAACCATAGATGCCAAAACCTTAGGTCAACTTGACCCACATTTTCCGGTCAACCCATTCCATCCTTATTTCTTGTTGATTTGTCGTCCTCATTATCCTCATTCAATCCATTTTCTTCCTTCTTCCTTTACTCCATCTTTCCTTTCTTCGCTCACTTCTAATCTAATTAACAATACCGCGGTTCTCCACATAGCCGCGATTCTTCCTTTTCTTCCAGGTTATCACCCAAGAAACCCTTTGTGGTTTCAAACCAAAGGTGCTTTCTGGTAACTTAAGAAATGAATAATTTTGTATTTTGTAAATGTGGATCAATGGGACAACCTAATACAACTTACAGCATTCAAACATGAAAAATGATAAACAAATGTAATGCTAAGTCTCAAGAATTGATTAATCAGCCAGTAGCTTTAAAGTGGGTGGAGAACAAATTGTAACTAAACCGCTGAAAGTGTGGTCTAAGAGACAATCAAGCAGATTCTATGACAAAGGCGATAAACAATGGATAACAACCATTCAAATATTGACAACACGGATAATAATGCAGAAGAAAGATGGAAAGCCGACAATCAAAATTGAAAGAAACCTTTGATCTGTATTAACATAGAAAGTTTGAGTACAAAAGAGTATTCCTCTATCCAAAATCAAACCATTGTTTGATATCAAAACAAGCATTTATAGCCTTTAAAAACTGGTTACAAAGATCCTAAAAACATGGACCTTTTATTTAATAAAAACAATTCTATTCTACTTAAACAACTATGAAATTAAAGTCTTCAATAACAGAGCTGAGTGTTCGAATTGTCTTCAACATAAAAAAATCATCACTTGCTTCCTCCAACTCTTGAGATTCCTATGTGGTGGAAGTAGCACCCACACTGCTCATGACTGCTGAATTTTCCAAGATTCGTATCTTCCAGTTAGATATGGTTTTGAATGAGTAAATCAAAAATCCTCCACGACCGAGGTTGCACTCCTGCATACCATCTAATGGTCCACTTGATGTTTGCATACCTCAAAATATGTTGGAAATAAACTGCTGCATTTTCGGCCTCATAACTCGCTTGCACAGCTTTCAACAGCTAACCCATTTGAGTTTTGTTAGCCATTGAAAGCCGCCGCTTTCAACAGCTAACGTGTAACGAAATAGTAGCCTGGCGCCATTGAAAGTCCCGATAGTGTACGTGCGGTTTTACCAAAAATTTATTTCAAACAAAATCAATTGACATCCGGACTTCACCTGCATATTGATCGCCACCGAAAGCAAGAACTTCTTCGTATGGATGAGACCTTGTTCTGCCTTTGTTTCAACTCGATCCGGGCTTCTTTTGAGGTGCTCCGCAAGCACCAATTTGTCATAATTTTAATGAGCTTTCCCTTCCTCTTTTTCTCTTTAACGCCCTCCTTGGCCAATCTTTCGAATACTGCATTCATCTTGGCAAAGTCACGATAATCTTATATCTATCCTTATGACCCTCTCCAATACTTCCTCACGGGCAATTACCTCCTGAGGTGTTTGATTCTCTGAGATTTACTTGATCTGGGGTTTTTTGACGATTCTCCCTTCTCTGTATGTTCTAATGTTTCATAGTTCTCGAGTTAATATCTCACCGATTGCTCGTGAACTCGGGATGGCAGATTAATGGTTCTTTTCTCATATTCTAAACTGGTATGGAAAAATTTAGAATATTCTTCCCCCGCATTCTTTGCTGTGTAGGGTGTCCCAAATCGGCCAGGAGTAGATCGCCTGTAGGTTCCGCCGAAATTCACTCTTTTCAAACCGGCGGGAGACTTCAGCCTAGATGCTCTTGTCCTCCGGGTCCCGCCGACAAGGCCCTTCTTCTTCGAGTCGCCTCCGAGGAGAGACTTTATTGCACCGCCATTTGTTCATTTGCACCGTTCTAGGTTTCAAAGTTCTCCCTGCAATCGTGAAGTGCTCCCTCCTTCCTCGCTTCTTTACCCCGCGTAAGAATCAATTTTAATGAGGCTCAGCTCGAGAGTCCATTTAATGCTCAAAGGTTGAGTTCAAATTCTATTGAAGACTTTAATCAAACCGCAGAGCAAGAAGTAAGGCAAATTGATGGGGGTTTTGCCTGTAAAATGATCCATCGGTTTAAAGTGGTACATCATCAATTTGTCGTATCTTCCTTCCGAGGTAATGTACAATTGGAATGCCTTGAATAACAAGCCGCCACTCTTCATCCACATATGAAACGAGCATACCTTTTGTCCACATTTTGTGCTTGTACCCATCCTTCAAATAAAACCTGTAATCCAGATTCTTAGGAACGGTGGTCTTAAACCATTTTACTTCGGGCTCAAGTAATCCTGGTAGCCGCGGCAACATGTACTTTTTCATCCACCTTGATTTCCACAGAGACAACGCGAGCTTTGCTGCCATCAAACGTCTTGGCAAAGCGTTTCAGCCAGCTGGTTCCAGAGACCAACTTGTAACCTTTCTGACGACCCCATGCAACCCTCAAGATTTAGAAAAATGCTCTCCTAACTTGATGTGGATTCCCAAAAGGATAAATTTATCCAATTTCTATTTTATGAAATAATTTCATCGCTTATCTTGGAGCTCAAAACACTTTGACAAAATATGTAAACCCCCAGAATCGCTTGAAGTCGAAGTTGAGGTTCTCATACGTTGAAAGTGCAACCGCTTCATTTCCTCGTTTCGAATTATTAAATGAAATCCTGACATAAAGAGCTTTGTAAATCGGCTTCCAGGGATGGTGACCTCGCTTGAATTCGATGGTGTTAGGTCGGCATCTTCCTCTCGTACAGACTTCCAAACACTTAACCGCCATTCGGGACGGCGATGAACGCTGAAAGGCATTTCTAGAACTACTTTTGAATTCTTACCACATCTGGCATGCACGATTTAGTTTCCATGATTTTCCCACTCCTATTAGTGCATGCCCTGGATTTTATCTGACGTGGGGGTGATCACACAATCATTGTTTTTCATACGTGGAAAACAACACGTGATTCTCGCTTCAAGCAACAACAACCCGTGGAGAACGCTTCTGCTAAACGCTCGCTTGCCACTTTCAATACCTATTGACTCATGGGGAAGAATCCCCGTTAGTCGGCCGAAAGTAGTACTTTCAATACCACTTTGTAGAAGACCTCCTTAGCTTCAGAAAGTATGTATTTGCCACAACGGGCTACTACCTCGAGAACTCCATTTTAAAAACTCTTTTAAGATTTGATTCTCAACAACCGCTACTAACCGATGAAATGATCTCTTTAGCTATTGAAAGTGAACACTTCTTACATAATGAACCTTTTGAAAACAAGTTAGCTGTGTAAAGTAAAAATGACAATTTTGAAAAGAGAAGACTTTATGGGTCGATTATTTTCTGAGACACACCAAAACCAAAAATTTTTCTCAGCTGTAAAAACTCAAAATGACTTGAAGATACTACCTAAAACTATGATATCTATCACAAAATTCAACCTAAGGATGGCTTCATTTTGGGAGTTAACATTTGGTCGTAATGATGGGTATCTCCCTAGGGTGACCAAGAACCTAGCTAGACTCAAGAGTTTTATTGTAATCCCAAAAGTGAGATATGGTACCATTGCATGGAGTTATTTGAATGACAAAAGTAAAGAAAATGACCAAAAGAAATATGTGGCTAAAGAACCCGCTTCACGGTAGAAGTCTTATGAGAAGTAGATCTTCAAGAATCGCCCGTTGAAAGGCCCTCTTGAAACTGGCTCGCTTGAAAGATTTTGAAGAACGAAGGTGTTGTTCTACACCTCTCAAGTATGACAAAAAGGACTGGCCCAAAGAGCTCTCCTCAAATTTTCTCCGCGGCTTCTTTCTCCTCGCCTTTGCTGGCATCCCAACGTCCCCAGTTCCATCCGATCCTCCCAGCCTCCTCTGTCTCCCAGATGAGAGCAGGCATGGAAATGTCCCCAACCCCACCACCCTTCCACGCATGCCCATGTCTCCACACACCCCATTCCCAGGATGTTACCCTCGTCACCACAATGCAACTTAACTTGGAATCCCAACCCTTCCGCATTCTGTTTCAAGCAGCTCTTCTTTATGATTCTCCGGCTCAAGCTCTTTTGTTTGATGATTCAGCTAGACCATTCCCTTGCGGTTAGTAGGTTGTGGAATGTACCAGTTGAATCCCCAACTCTTCACACAATTTCACCCAGTGTTTATCTTTGAATGCAGCCAAGATTATCACTACCAATCTTTAGGATACCAGCCAGTGCTAATATATTCTCCCCGGCAGAAAGTTGCATGATGACACAGGATTAGCTGCTCAGGAATAAATTTCAACCACTTTTAGAAGTAATTGTGGCAAACTGCATCCACCTCCGATGCTGTCCACTAGAAGGCTGATGGATCTCACCTATGAAGTCAAGGCCCCACTACTAAAGTGCCCTTATGACCACTATGGGTTTGAGGGGAAGGGACTTCACTTGTTTCTTACCTTCAAATCTCTGACATTTATCGCTACGTTTTCACAAATTCATATACATCAGAAAATAAGGATGGCCAATAGTAACCTGATCTTAAGATTTTGTGTGTCGTGGTTTTCCAATAGTGATGCCCTCTACAGTCACTATCAGGAATTACATGACTTTGTAGCTTCTCTTGATTTACATCTCAAATAACAAACCAATTTTGGATTTTTCCAAACAAAGAATTATCGTTGATGTTGAAATTTATAGCTCTGAGTTTTAAAGCCCTTCTTTCAGTCTTTGTCAAATCTGATGGACCGGGGATAAAGTTCAAGTAAAATCAATCAGATGTCAAGCAGGGCCCATTTGTACTCGCATTTGAAGGATCAACCCCAGATGCTCCTTATCATCTTTGTCATCCTGACTAACGCTTCATCGATACTCATCGGGATTTATGTCAAGTAAATTGCACCTCTTCTCTCTCTCTCGCCAAGAGTTTCCATGGTAGACCGACCTTTAATAAGCTTCGTTGGTTTCAACATCGAACTCGATCAATTTGGCTATCCACTTACTTATTTTACCATCAATATCAGCACAAGAATATCTTTGATCAACTGGAAGGAAATGTTTGAAATCTACCTTTGTTCTGAAGATTGTAGACCCTGAAAGCCTTCAATTACTTAACAAGTGCATAGGCTTGCTTCTCTAACAGCTCATACTTTACTCGCTGCATCCCTCAAAACCTTGCTGAAGAAGGCAACTGGTTGTTCTTGGTCATCAACATTCTTCAGGAAAAGCACTGCAGCGACCGTGTCATTGGAAGCAAATGAAAATATATAGAATTACCTTGGAAAATCAATGATCATCATTGTGAGCCGAAGTAGATGGCCCCTTTGATGTCATTGAATGATTTCTTGGTCGCCAAATTCACTTTTTATCTAGAGTCTTTCCTCAACATAGCGCTGGATATACTAGTGAGCCCGGCAAAATTCACTATGAATCTTCCGACAAAATTAATGGTTCCAAGAAAGACCAAACGGCCTTTGATCAGAGGAAGAGATAATTTTATCGCTTCTAATTCTCTTTGATCGATCTTGACCCCATCAAATTAAAATAATATGCTCAAGAGTATTTTTCCTCCTGTTTGCACCTGTCTTCAAGAACGTCTCTACATTTCCGTAAAATGTCCTCCTCAAATTTGCATGAAGTTCGTGGTCGCTTGAAAAATAGTGATATCAAGCAGCATTTCAGGACAAATTTATCTTTCTCATTGGCGAAAAGCAATGTCCATCGCTTCTTGGAACATCAGCTCGGTGATTCATAAGATCAAGGGTACCTTTCTCGCATAAACGCGGTTCCATGGAGTGGTAAAGGTAGCTTTTTCTTTATTCCTGATGGACAAAGAATTTGATCAGATCCGAAAAACTCCATCAATGTGCTAAGCACATTACCGATCCCATACCTTCGCAACATATGCTCCATCTTAGTACGTAATTGTCTTTGAGAATTTGTTCGATTTCTCAAGTCAACGCAGAAGTCCGGGATCTCTCCATTCTTCTTCCCAACTGGGTGACAAGATTCAATCACCCTGAAAATAATTGAGAAAATGACGGATGAAAGGCCCAACAGCTTTCTTTGATTTCTCCATCAGGGGAAGCAAAGAAGGATTGAAATGATCTCAACTCGGTCTGAATGGTTTGGTATATTTATTCAATGGGATTTTATGTTGAATCAATTCTCTCTCAATAAAGGTCTTCAAATCATCATATATTGCCATGCAAAGATGTCTACAAATTCCTTTAGAAATTCATATCCTTTTTTTTTCAGTCAAATGTGAGGCCAGTTGACATGTTTGGGATCTTGCTCATTGGCTACATTGTACTGGAAAACATCTGACTCATTTTCATCATTTTGCAATTTGACAGCCATATCATTGTTATCGAACAACCTTCCAATGGGACCAAGCCTTTAGGAATTATATTGGTGGACAACTCAACTATCTCATGAGTCGCAATTTTGCTCTTGAGCTTTGGCTACTCAGCTTCATCGTCATGTTCGTTCTCCTCATCAATCTACAGATCTGCAAACTCAACTATCACCGCATGGAACGAGTGAGTTCAAAGATCGCCTTCAAAAAATTTCCAAAATCTTATCATATCACTGTCTGGAAGAGAAGGCCTATGTATAACTTGAATTTCATGAAGACAATTTGTGAGGTAAAGGAGGAATGAATGCACATGATGATACATCCAAAGGGAATCAACCATCCGCTCCAAAGCCACCTGTTCACCCAATACTTCATCCCCTCGTGATGCCTTTATCCCCGACATGCTTATTGAAAGGACTTATTCACCCTCAATAATCAAATCAAGGCCTCCAAACACCTCCGCACTCTTAATGCCCTCTCCCCTTGGTCATGCTCACCCCAATAAGAATGTTTTCCTATATCAACATTAGTCACTTAAAATCGCAGTTTAAAGGACAATGAGAGGTTTTTGCAGGAGAAAAGACACTAATTTTCCAAATGATTCCTTAGTACAAGCACCGCCAAAGAACATGGTCCAAAGATCACCCTCTGCTGTTTCAGGGTCAATAATGATCCATCCGTGGGTTTCCTCGGGAGCAAAGAAATGTATCAGGCAGAGAATCATCAAATTGTAAGATGCAAGAACCCATATCTGTGTCCACCTGTAGATATGGGATGATTGGAAGGATTCTTCTTATCACTGATCACATATGCCAACCGTGATTCCCTGTAAAGTCTTCGCTTACCTCCAAAGACAAGGATAGTAGCGTAGGAAAGATTCAATGGAGAGTGCCACCTAATCTCTTTCATCCATGCTCTTGATAGAAGACACCCAAATTTTTGAGGTGGTTGTCAACAATTACCATGTCCATCACCATCAGTTTCTACTGATGTTTAATGTCATACCAGATCCTTGATTATCCCAAGGCATTTGACTTTTCTAAAATCAAAGGAGAAAAGGTCATGATAAGACTTGCTGATCTCCAACCCAAGCTCATCAATGACTGTACTTTGGCATCAAGTTGTGTGAAGCACCGCAGTCCAACAAACAATTGTGCATGAATGTTTAAAGAGATGTAGAAAGGAGGACAACTTTCATCTCTTTCTTCTACCATTTGTCCCAGAGTGATAGTTGGTTTATCTTCATAAATGTTGAGGATATCAACAGAATGATATACTGACTGAGGGTCTAAGGTTTTGAGGATGTCTCTTTTAAACATCTCATTTTTCATCGGCTCAACAAGAGGAATTGGAATCTTGATCTTTTGTAATTCAGCCTCGAAATTAAAAGAATAAGGAGCCTTATCAATAGTTTTATCAGAAATTTTTACCTGGCTTGAAGGGGCTTCTTGATCCTTCTGCTGTTCAACAAGAGGTTGCCTTTCTGGAGTTTGCTGACTATCAGGGGCAACAATCTTCTTGGGAGGGGCTGGTGCTTTCTCCTTTGAAGACTTTGCAGGCTGATCTTCTGATGTGTGGTCTTTTTGTTTGACAGGGGTAGCATTCTCTGCAGGAGAAGATGATGCATCTGCTTGAGCAACCTTAGACTTAGATCGAAGGTTGTATCTGTTCTTATCCTCTGTTGTAAAGATGCCATCACCGAGGAGATCATCTTCTGTTTGTTCAGTCGTTAATGATTGTTCATAATCTTGTTGTGTGAGATAAGATGTCCCTGTTTCATCTCCAACACAATGAATGTCACCTTCACCATCCTCTTGACCTTCGCCATTGTCTTCATCCATGACTACATTCTGCAGAGGGACTTTTATCCTCTGATCTTCATTAGAATTTCTATCTCTTTGCAAAATCTGAGTTTGTGGATTGTTTCTTCTATAGGGAAAGGCATTCGGATTTCTGGGAGCAAAAGTATTTGACTCTTTTGCTTTTGCTGGTGACTGATTTTGGACTTTTAGCTTTGACATTTCTGATGTTAGGCTGTCCAACATTTTAGCCATTTTTTCCATTTGACTGTTAGAAGAGGAAGAAGACTCGACAACAGATTTCTTCTTTTCAGCCCTCCCTTTGAGCTTCTGAGAGGTTGTGATGTTCGATTCAACTTCAAGAGCAACATCTTGCATTAAAGCAAGCATGGCTGACCGTCTTTCTCTGAGGATAAGATAGAATTCTACATCAAAGGCTGCAAAAAATGTGATTTTGGCTGAGGCATCACTTGGTTTGATCTCTGCAGGGATCTTACCAAACATCTTGTTGAATATTTTAATAAAATCTGAGACAGATTCCCCATCTCCTCTCTTCAGATTTCCAAATTCTGAAATGTAATACAACAGGCCTCTCCTCTCTCCCCAATGCTTCAAGAAGGTTGCATCCAGTTGTTCAATGCCAGTGATTGAATTCGCTGGAAGCTCTTTAAACCATTTCCGGGCTTGGCCATCTAAGCTATGGACGAAGACTCTAGTCCATACGTCTTCTTCTGCAATGTTTATATTTTCCGCATAAGCATATAATGCTTCAATGTGTTCTTTAGCTGTGTATTCCCCTGCTCCTGTAAACTTCGGCATGTATTTTTGGTAATCACCAGTTGGCATGGCAGACAGGGGGTTTGGCAAGACAAGAGGGGCATATCTGTTTGCCAAGATTTGTTCCATTCTGGTCATGGGGGCAGCCATGATGATCTTGGTGATAGATGTAGATGAGGAGCTTGTAGGAGACAATGGAGGGGATAGGTAAACCGGAGGAGATGATGGAGGAGATAAATTACCAAAGTTGGAAATGGATGACTATCTCACTTCACTCTGAACAGTAGTTTCAGAAGTTGATGGGAAATAGGAAGCTTTATAAAACTGGCTGAGCAACGAAGCTAGGTTTTCTTCACCCTTAGAGGATAGATCTTGGATAATTTCCTCAAGGACAGGCAGATTTGTATAAGTGTGCAGAACACCCTTTGAAGGTTTACTAGGTGATGAGTTGAAAGAAGATGAAGAGGAATGTTCTTTTGGATGAGATGAAATTTCAATCTCAAGGGCAGAATCAATGATATTGGACGAAAAAGATGGTTCTTCTACCCTAGCAGCTTGAAATGAACTTTTTATTTCTCTAGAATTTTGAATATTAGCAGGGGTTTCAAAAGAATTTTCAGATACAGAAATATGGGAATCAATTGGAGTACCTGAATCAATCGCAGCTGCAGATCCGGAGGCCTGTCTGTGCAATGCTTTGCCCTTAATGATGGTTTTTTCTAGATCAGGAACTGATGTCAATGGGCCTTCTGGGTTTGCCCTGGTGTGATCTCTTTTGGGAGCCACTTCGTCAATGGAGTCGCCAGATAGAAAATGTACAACCAAGTGATGTCCAGGCTTTGTCTATCATCAAAGCTGGATCTATGTCATCTCCCAGAGAAGCTGAGCTTCGATCTCCTCTCCCCGGCAACAGCGCCAATTTGTTATCACTCCAAGAAACCCTTTGTGGTTGCAGACCAAAGGTGCTTGGTAACTTAAGAAATGAATGTTTTTGTATTTTG